>PVJN01008940.1:0-39663 GCA_004026805.1 Lasiurus borealis
GCATCTTTTGCATCTCTAGTTGGTCCTTTTTCATCTCCTCTTGGGACTCGCTAAATTTATCCATCTTTTCTAGCATATTCTTGTAAAACCTTATAAGTGTGGTTTTGAACTCTATATCCAGTCGTTTATTTTCCTCCATTTCTTTTGTTTGTGATTCCTTCCCTTGTCTCGGCATTTTCACTATGCTGGGAGAACTTCTTTGTTGGATTCAGCCTTATGATACCAGACTTGCAAAACTACAGAAGCCTCTCTGTTGAGCTTGAGATGGGTGGAGTCTCAGGGCTTAAGGGACCGCCTTGCCTTCCAGTCGGGCCCTCCTTCTATGGCCCCTCAGTCTCACTTGACTGGGTAATGGCTGGAGCAGTCCCTGTGCACACAGGCTCTCTCACAGTGCCTCTAGACTGCCGCCTTTCCTGCTCCCCTGTGATCCGGGACCACATGAGTCTGGGTTCCCAGGGTTTTGCTCAAAACTGGGGCCCATTGGAGTCAGAAGTGGCACTGATGGGAGGGTCTGTCTCCCGCCCACTCCCAAAAGCCAGTGGCACAATCAGCAGTCGGTCCTCCACGCGAAAAGCCTTGCCCGCCACCAGGCTTCTGATCTTTTGAACTCCCCTAAACCTCCGTGCACCTCTTTCCCTTCACAGTCCAAACTCCCCCCAAATGAGTTTTGGCTGGATCTGGGGTTCAATGTCGTAGGGCAAGGAGTTCAATGCCTTTGAGAGTCTCCGTCTCCCTCCCACCAGAGAAAGCCAGCCAGGTTTGCAGTCACCTGCTCTCTCCATGGGCGCATCTCCATATCTTAGCTTTTTATAGCTCCTCTGGGTCTCTGTGAGCCCCTCTCTTTCCTTCTAATTGTAGAATTTCCACTCCGCCAGCTTTCCTGTGGTTCTGGATGATGTCCGTTCTGTCTTTTAGTTGTAATTTTGAAATTGTTGTGTGAGGCAGCAGTGTAGGTGTTTACTTATGCCACCATCTTGGATTCTCCAACATCTGATATTCTTAAAGAAAAGGGTGGGCAGGAGCAAGAAGCAGTTCATTTATGAAGCACTTGCGAGTGTCACCTGCACAATGGTGAAGCAGGGAAAGCCTTCCTTCCTGCAGCCTTCCTGTGTGCTTGCTGACCGTGGCAGCACCCTGCTGAGGTCAGATATTCCTCAGCAAAAGCACTAGGGAGCCTGCAGTGTCTACAAATCATGGCCAAGATGGTCCTTACCCAGAGTCTTTGGCCTGGACCATCTCTAGACACCTTTCTAGATCCAATTTGCTGCACTCACCAGGAAGCCTTCTGGTTTTACTTTGGTTTGTCTGAGATACCTTAAAATACAGTTTGCTCTTGGCTGAGGCTTAACCACAATGACCAGTTTTATTAGGACTCCACATCTCCTGTTTATATCATCACTGAGTTCTTGAGCTTTTCACCAGCTGGGTCTGAGTCAGAACTCCACTCCACTGTCTCTTCTCCCCACTCCATTCAAGGCGCACCTGACTTTGCTCAGGCTCTGCACCCTTGGTAAGTAGGGGTCAAGAATCGTCCAGCTAAATGCAAATCCCTCCAGACTTGCCCCATCTGCCTAATAAGAAGCTCTTTTCTTTCTGAGGATACTTGAAATTTGGAAACCTCTGGCAAATGTGTGGGTTGTTTTTTTTGGGGAAGGGTGAAGACTACTAATCAGCATCGGTAGACCACGCATGCTGGCCGAGAATTGCCCGGGGCCTGACAATCATGGAATTGTGATAAAGTCTTCTCTGAATATGGATGGCTGGATCTGAGGTTTCTTCACTCATTCAGTACCTGCAGCTCCTAAGGCCCATGTGGCCCAGCCTCAGCTGGTGGTCCAAGTCTGGTTGTGTTGCCCTGGCCTCTGTCTCCTGTCTAGCACCCATCTCATACGTGATTATGTTCTGATGACCTTGACCTGTATCTATAGACCATGGGGATAATCTTCTGCTTAATTCAGTCCCCAAACCCGGCCACTTCCATGAAACACCTGCCAGCCAAGTTCATCTAAGTCCTCCAGATTTCTACTTAGTGAAGATGCTTCTCATTTATATGGAGGTTTTCAATTTATAAATTAGGGGCCCGGTGTATGAAATTCATGCATGTGGGCGGGGTTCCCTTAGCCCAGCCTGCCCCCTCTCACAGACTGGGAGCCCTCAGGAGATGTCCTACTGGGAACCATCAAGGGATGTCCTCTGCAGGAGATGACAGGGCTGATCAGGGGAAGGTGCCAGCCTCATCACCCTGCTGCTGCAGCCACTGCCAGGTGTTTTCATCAACACAGACTCTAATCCCTTCCCCACAAAAAATGACAACTTTCTTTAGGCATTTTCAAAATGAGTCTTTCATAGTTTATGACATTTCTTTCTTTCTTTTTTTTTTCTTCTTACCCTCACCTGAGGATATGTTTCCATTAATTTTTAGAGAGTGTGCAAGAGAGAAAGAGAGACAGAGAGAAACAACAATGTGAGAGGGATACTTTGATTGGTTGCCCTGACCTGGGCTCCAGCCAGGGAGGAGCCTGTAACCTAGGTAAATGTTCTTGATCAGAATCAAACTCAGACCCTGCAGTTAGCAGGCTGAGGTTCTATCCACTGAGTAAAACTGGCTAAGGCAGGATATGACATTTCCTAGCCCCTCCTGCAGCAGACCTTCATTTTTTCCTCCAGGAGTGTGGTGGAAGAACCCTAGATCTTCTTGAATTCTTATTACCCAAGTTATCAAGAACACTGCAAGTGGTGGCATACAGGGAGCTTAGCCAATGAGCATTCAGAAAAGGTGTTTATGCTCAAATTGGTTTGGCTCAGTGCATAGAACATCAGCCTGCAGACTGAAGGGTCCCAGACTTGATTCCTGTTAAGGGCATGTATCTTGGTTGGGGGCACATCCCCAGTGGGGAGTGTGCATGAGTCAGTTGATCGATGTTTCTCTCTCATCGATGTTTCCAACTGTCTATCCCTCTCCCCTCTTCTCTGTAAAAAATAAAATAAAATAAAAATCAATAAATATATTTAAATATATTTTTTATTGATTTTTTACAGAGAGGAAGGGAGAGAGATAGAAAGTCAGAAACATCGATGAGAGACATCGATCAGCCACCTCCTGCATGCCCCACAGTGGAGATGTGCCCACAAGCAAGGTACATGCCCCCAACCGGAATCGAACCTGGGACCTTTCAGTCTGCAAGCTGACGCTCTATCCACTGAGCCAAACCTGTCTCGGCAATAAATATATTTTTAAAAAGGTAAAGAAAAGGTATTTGAAGCTCATGAAGAGAGGACTCCCTGTGTTTTGTCCACTGGGCTAAGGGCATGTCCCTGCTGCCCTGGGGGGAGGGAGGAGATGCCCCTGAGGCTGGCAACCAGCCCAACATTGTGGACACTGAACTTGGGGGCATGCAGAGGTCTTGGGCTGCACATGTGGCAGCTGCTGAGTCTCTGCACATCCTTGAGGCTGGCAGCTAGCCTTGTATTGTGGGTGCTCTGTTGGGAGGCATGGACTTAGGCTGCTGCTTGGTGACTAAGGGCAGAAACATCTACTTGGCACCTGCACCCTTAAGCCCAGAGTGGCTGGGGGTGTTCTGGGATCTCGGCTGCTCAGGGCTTATGCACAGGCCTTCAGGTTAGGAATGGCCTGGGTTCCAAGATATTCCCAAGACTCAGGCCAATAGAGGCCTGAATATGCAAATTAATCCACCATCTTTGTCAGGTTAATTTGCATACCCACTCCTGATTGGCTGGTGAGCATAGTAGAGGTATGGTCAATTTACATGTTTCTTTTTTATTGTATAGCATAATATATATTTGAACCAAATGTGGTTAAAATGCTACCTTTTATTTAGGGATGAGGAAGCTGAGACTTAGGCTATATGATTTAATTAAGCCCTTACAAATGGTAAATGGCAAGGCCAGAACAAAATTCATGTTTCTAATAATAATAGCTAAAATATATTGAGCAGAGATAACCGGACTAAATATATTCTAGTCTTATAAGCTAGACCTATATTGCAGTGGGGATCACTGAGGCATAGAAGCTTGAGTACTTTATCCAAATTTGAACAGTTAGTCGCATGGAGCTAGACTGAAGCTCTTGCTGGTAGCTGTGAAGCCCATCATTGTATTCTCGGATTCTGTGCCTCAGTGTATCTCCTAATACCCAATACTGTGCTCTGAGCTTCCTCCAGTCCCCACTATAGCTCTGCAAATGAAGAAGAGTAAAATCTATTCCTGAAATTTTATACATTATGTAGTTGAAGGTCAGAAAAGATGGCGGCTGTGAGGGAACAAGCTGGAAGTCACCTCTATGGACCCTGAAAACCAGACTCCAGGTCTGTTGTTATTTTGAGGAATTGAGCTGAGATTCAGCCCTCCAGCATGGTAAGTGGGTGAGTCTCTGTGTACAATGCTGGCTGATCAGACAACTTTCTGATGTCTAGGGTTGTGTTTTCTTACTGGCATATAACACCCTTTAATGTCAGTCCTGGTAACAGAGTAATCAATGTGAAGCACTTAGGCGTTTAGTGTCTTTCCCATAAATGACAAATAAGGAATATGCAAACTCATAAATGTTATTTTTACTGCTTTCCAAATGATAAAAGAATCATTCAGTATGTAAAAAGTACATTTATTTTCCTTTTATTTGCTATTTGCAATTACAGTTTTCACTC
Source organism: Lasiurus borealis (assembly GCA_004026805.1). Lineage (NCBI taxonomy): Eukaryota > Metazoa > Chordata > Mammalia > Chiroptera > Vespertilionidae > Lasiurus > Lasiurus borealis. The sequence goes on from PVJN01008940.1 coordinate 4,665, forward strand.
TGAATGCCCATTGGCTGATACACAAGAAATTTGGAGATGTAATATTTGTCATTTGGGTTGGGCATGGCTTACTTGCCCAGCTCAGAATTTGTATCAGAGACTCATCATTTAGGAGCTGATTCTGCTCAGTGGAACCTAAGGCACATCCTTGAGAGAACAGTAGCTCTATGCTGCCATCTGCTGGGCTTCTGGAGAAGAAACTTTCTTGTGTATTAGAAAATGCTGTAAATGTAATTATTTGACAGAGCTAGAAAAGCAAGAAGAAAAAACACATACATAAGTGTTTGGAGAAGTAAACTTGAGAATATTATTTCAAACACAAATGACTGTAAATAAAATAAATGAGGTTATGCTGTACTTTCATTTTCTTTTCAAGATTGCTACACTTGCTGTTAGAAGTTTTGGACTGAAATCAAATATCTGCTGTAAAACTGAATCAGATTGAAGTTGAACATTACCTTCTGTAGATGTGCAATTTTCTTCCTAGATAAAACCAATTTATAAATAAGAAAGGCAGTAGGGACAATTTCTCCCAAGATTCAGCAAAGATCACAGTGAATTTTCAAGAATGACTCAAAAAACATAGTACTTACTAGAATTCATGATTTTACTAGAGGTGTCATCTTCTAAGTCTGCAGATTTCAGAATTAGGAATTTAACTATTTTCCAAGACACCAAGAATGGCATGCACTTGAGGTAACCTTGTGTTTTCAGGCGGAAATCTCAGATAACTGAAAACCAAGATAACCAGAATTTTAATTTTTTAGTATTTATTTTGAAATAAAACCATATTTTTAAATATTTTTAAAAATAAAACCATAAAAAATTAAAAATGATCCATGAACTCAGCTTTGTAAAGATGACTATTCTGTTCCCAAATTCAGTTAAGTTCTAATCAAAATCCTCATAAAGTGACCTTAAAATGTATATAGAAGAATGAAATATCTAAAATTAACTTTAAAAAATGTTGAAGAACAACCCTTTTACAATAGAATTACTTATTATAAAATTATATACCAAGATAATATGGAGTGGTTATAAAGTAAGCAGATGAAAGTAGAGGGAACGAAGGACAAAGTAGAGAATCCAGAAATAACATAAAAGTTTGATGTGACAAAAATATTTTAAATAAATAATGTTTTTCAAAAATGATGCTGTAGCAATTGGTTAACTGGCAGAAAATAAAATGAAAGAATCTGCCTTATTCATACCCAACAACAAATTAAATGTGTTGACAGTAAGCCACTAAATTCTACTTTAAAAATACAAAATACTTTACAACCTTATAGTAAGCAATGGCATCTTATGGCTTAAAATACATATAACTTGAAGAAACTTATTAGTTTTGCCCATGTTAATGTTAAAATCTCTACACAAGATAAAAGACCATAATCAAACTGATAACAGCAGAAACAGAGAGATTTGCAGTGCATAAACAAAGTGCTCATGTCTATAACAGGCAAATTCTTCTAAATCAATATAAAAAAGACAAAATTCAGAAAAATGGCCCTATTGGCTCAGTGGTTGAGCATTGACCTCTGAGCCAGGAGGTCATGGTTTGGTTCCCAGTCAGGGGACATGCTCTAGATGTGAGCTTGATTCCCAGTGGGGGGCATGCAGGAGGCAGCCAATCACTGATTCCCTCCTATTATTGACTAGAGGCCTGGTGTATGGATTTGTGCACTGGTGTGGGGGTGGGTGGGGAGGTCCTTCAGCCTTGCCTGCATCCTCTTGCAATCAAGGATCCCTCAGCGGATGTCCAATTGCCAGTTTAGGGATTTGGCATTAATTGGCAGTTGGACATCCCTGAGGGATGTAGCAGTGCACCAAGTGGCAGGGGGCCAGGAAGGACCCCAAGTTGCAGCCAGGCCCTCTGCTGCTCATGCTCATCCAGGCCCATTGAGCCTGCTGCTGCTGCTTGGCAGTGCTGCTGTGGAGTCAGGAAAGGCTCCCACCACTTCAGCTGCATTCCCCAGCTGTGAGCCTGGTTCCTGGCTGAGCGGCACTTCCCCTGTGGGAGTGCTCTAATCACCAGGGGGCAGCTCTTTATGTTGAGCATCTGCCCTCTGGTTGTCAGTGAGTGTCATAGTGACTGGTTGAGCAGTTGTTCTAGTCGTTTGGTCATAACAGTTACTTAGACTTTCATATATATATATATATATATATACACACACACACACACACACACACACACACACACATACACACACACACAAACACATATATATATACATATATATATACATACATATATATATATATATATATATATATATATATATGTTTATCTCTCACCTTCTCCCTTCTCCTCTCTCTGAAATCAATAAAAATATGTTTAAAAAAAAGTAAATGAAAAATATGAATAGGATGTTAAAAGGATGCTCAGTCTCCCAAATAATCAGAAGTGCAGATAAAAATAACCTATTGCAAATATTTTGTACTAATCAGGTATGCAATCTGGATGCAATATTTGACTATGAAAAATACCTTTATCATATTTTTCTCAGCTTATATTTATTTTTTAGGTTTTTATTTTAATTTTTTAAAATTTAATAGATCTTTATTGTTCAGATTATTATAATTGTTCCTCTCCCCCTCCCCCCATAGCTCCCCTCTACCCAGTTCACACCTCACCCTCTGTCCTTACCTCCTATCCATTGTCCTCATCCATTGGTGTATGATTTTTGTTCAGTCTCTTCCCGCACCCCCTCACCTCTTTCCCCCCAATAATTATCAGTCCACTTCCTTTCTATGCCCCGATTCTATTATATTCACCAGTTTATTCTGTTCATCAGATTTTTTATTCACTTGATTTTTAGATTCACTTGTTGATAGATATGTATTTGTTGTTCATAATTTTTATCTTTACCTTTTTCTTCTTCCTCTTCTTAAAGAGTACCTTTCAGCATTTCATATAATACTGGTTTGGTGGTGATGAACTCCTTTAGCTTTTTCTTACCTGTGAAGCTCTTTATCTGCCCTTCAATGCTGAATGTTAGCTTTGCTGGATAGAGTATTCTTGGTTGTATGTTCTTGCTATTCATTACGTTGAATATTTTTTGCCATTCCTCTCTGGCCTGCATAGTTTCTGTTGAGAAATCAGCTGACAATCATATGGGTGGTCCCTTGTAGGTAACCAACTAGACTTTTTCTCTTGCTGTTTTTAATATTCTCTTTGTCTTTTGCTCTTGGCATTTTAATTATGATGTGTCTTGGTGTGGTCCTCTTTGGATTCCTTTTATTTGGGATTTTGTGTGCTTCTTGGACTTGTAAGTCTCTTTCACCAGATGTGGGAAGTTTTCAGTCATTATTTCTTCAAATAGGTTTTCATTATCTTGCTCTCTCTCTTCTTCTGGTATCCCCATAATTCTGATGTTGATACACTTGAAGTTGTCCCATAGGCTCCTTACACTATCTTCACATTTTGGATTCTTTTTGCTTTTTGCTTTTCTAAATTGAGTGTTTTCTGCTTCTTTGTATTTCAAATCTTTGATTTGGTTCTTGTGGTCCTCTAGTCTGTTGTTAGGTCTCTGTAAAATATTTTTTATTTCAGTCAGTGCATGTTTAATTTCTAGTTGGTCCTTTTTCATATCTTCAATGGTCTCACTAAATTTATTGACCTTTTCTATGAAATTCTTGAAAAACCTTATAACTGTGGTTTTGAACTCTATATCCAGTTGTTTGTTTTCCTCCATTTCTTTCATTTGTAATCTGTTTCTTTGTCTCCACATTTTGGCTGCTTCCCTGAGTTGGTAGAGTAGCTTTGTGTGCTAGTTGTCCTATATGGCCCAGTATCTCTGCCTCCCCAGTTACCTGAGATGGACTCACTTGGACTTACTACAGCCTGGTTGTAGTAAGTCTTGATTGTTGTTGGTATCACTGTGTAGGAATTGACTTCCAGGCCAGTTGGCTGTGAGGATCAGCTGTGTCTACACCGGGAGAACTTCTGTGCTGGAATCAGCCTTATGAGACAAAACTTGCAAAATTGTAAAAGCCTCTGTGGTCATCTTGGATGGGGCAGAGTCTCAGGGCTGAGCAGATAGCCTTGATTTCCCATCAGCCCTGCCCTATGAGGCCCCTATGGTCAGTGTCCCTTGGTAATCACTGCAGCCCTCTATGCAGGCACTTGCATGAACATCTCCAGACCTCTGCCTTTTGCAGCTCCCCTGATTTTCCATGCACTCCTTCCTTTTCCCAACAGTCCAGACTCCCCCTGTATGAGTCTCACTCAGAATTGGGGTTCAGTGCAGTTGGGAGTTTCGGGGTCCCTCCCTCTAGAGGAAGTCAGCCAGGCACTATGCTGCCCGTTCTCTCCACGCGTATTTCTCCATACCTCAGCTTTTTGTAGCTCCCATGAGTCTCCATGAGCCCCTCTCTTTCCTTCTAGTTGTAGAATTTCCACTCAGCCAGCTTTCCTGTGGTTCTGGATGACATCCATTCTGTCTTTTAGCTGTAGTTTTGAAATTGTTGTGTGAGGCAGCTGTTTAGGTGTTTACCTATGCCACCATCTTGGTTTATCCTTTTACAGCTTATATTTAAAAATTAAATAGATATTTGGCTTCAAAAATAATTGTGTTATTTTTTTTCTGCTTGACATTGTTAATGTAAAAACATTTAAACCTGTAAAGAATTTTTGTGAATTTATTTGAGCCAAATTGTTGACAATTGCCAGAAAGCAAAATCTCAACAGATTGAAATAATGCTCTGGAAAAAGGCAGTTCTTCACCTTGTTTTATACATTACAATCAAGTGGGGAGATGTAAATTGGTTACATGAAACCCAATGGTGATAGATTAGAAAGGCAGGAGAAAGCAAAGTGGGGAAAACTCTGGGGTTGGATAAAAAATAAAATGGTGGACACTTCTTTTACTTAGGTGATCCAGAATACTTAACAACCAACAACGAACATGGTAACAGTGAAGTAATCTGTCCTGCCACCGGAGGTCTGGAATAAAGGGAAGTTACAAGTTATCCTGACATTTCAAGTATATGTTATCATGGATGCAAAAAGACAATAGACTCAGTTAAGGTAAAATTGACCTTGTCAGGGAAGATGCTGTCATAGAACCTGGCCACCCAACAATACTGTTTTTTAGTTAAAGTTTTAATTGCAGACCATCCTTTATGGTTACTTTAGGTCTTTGGGTTTGAAAACCAGACCACCATGCAGGCCTTCCCTGAGCCTGTCAGTTTAGCATGTGGCCCCTTTCGTCCACAGTATTAAGCTAAATATCAGCTTTCCAATTAAGCTTTTCTTAACAGCCAGAAAATAATGGAACTTTTTTAGGAATGTGCCAGTTGCTCACTGCTTTTATAGCATTGAAGGCAGCTGTCTGTAATTAAATATTTATTTATGTAATATTTTGTCAAATTTTTCTTCTCTCAAGCATATTTGTTTTTCATGCCTGGCAAAAACTTCATATTTAATCATTATATTTTAAATAAATAAATGACCTTTTGGTGTATGTCCAGGGATCAATATAAATAATAAGCTCTGCATCCATATCTATTAACAATTCAAGTGTCTGTGCCAAATTCCTATTCACTAGTTTGGTTATGTTCATTGCACTCCTAAATATATACTGAGATGGGAAGCAGACTCTTCCAATTTCAAAGAATTGTAATCAGAAGTGTTAAAAAATCAAGGGTTTTCAGATAACCAAAAGTCCAATGAACTGAAGCATCCCGTTCCCTAAGGTAATTTGTTTTTCACCATTGTTAAGCAGATATTCTTCCCAGTTTCAATGAAACAATATCTGTTTCAGTTGACAAACAAGTGTCAGGTTGTTTTCAGCTTTCAGCAAGAACTACTTGTGCCTTCACTTTTCTGTGGTGCCTTTCTCTTGGGTCCATCATCTGCATGAAGAATCTTTACTATTTGAGGAAGAGATGTCATTTGAGACAGCATTCGGAGGCCCTTTGAAAATCTACAGTACACCAAAAAGACACACCTTCATGTGTTAAATTTAACCAGTGCAATCAGCTATCTTAATCAGAGTTGGTGTGGTAAGTTGCCAAAAGATAAGCTATATGCTTCTGAAAGATTTGTGACTTGGTACTCAGGGCAGCAGGACCATCCACTCGGGTTATGCCCCAGTGTGTGTTTTAAGGTTTCTGATAAGCTGAGTCTGTCTGTGTGTCACTTCTCATTCAGCTTCTGCGTGCACTGCCATTGGGAACTGAATGTACATTGAGAGTTTCAGAGGAACATTTACTTCTGCTCTTGAAGAACATGACAGAAACATTTGAAACTTCAGGAATAGTGAGGCCCAGAAACTCTTCCATTTAATTCCAAAGCTCATTCTAATATTAGTCTGTTTTCTATTTGAATTTTAGATATTTATTGAAGTGAGATGTTTGGGGTGTTTTCTGACTGAGACAGGAAAAATAAAGTGGGATTACTGTCTAAATCAATTTTACTACTTGAACAGCCATCATGTTTTGACATTTGAAGTTCCTTCAAGGAACATACTTGACCCCGTTGATGTGGTGCTATATTAACTGAGTTTCTAGAACTAAAAGTACATCAGATGACGTCTTCACAAAGTCCAAGGTCAAGAGGAGGTTAGGTCATGATTTTATCCATTTGTGAAGACATTACCTAAGAGAATAATAATAATAATAAAAATGATGCAGGCAGAGCAAAATAGTCTTTCATAGTGTTTTTGTTCATCCACTCGTTTTTTTTTTTCTTTTTCTGAAGGGAATAATTCCATTTGTCATAAATGTTAAAAGGTGGTTTTCTATTAAGACTCAGTTCACTGGATAGTTGCTCCTCTAGTGCAGTTTAGGTGATTGGGGTTTGGTCACATATCATTGCCTTCTCTTCCAATAGCTTAGCAAAAGCTAGCAGTTCCCTCATTAGAACTCTATATTTTTTCCTATACTATCTTCAGTCCTGTCATATTTAATTTTATGTGTCAATTTTGTGGTTGGGACACAAGCTTTCCAGATACTTGGTTAAACATTATTCTGCATATAACTGATAGTATTCCTGCATGAGACTAACATTTGAATCACTCGACTGAGTAATGCATATTGTTCTTCCCAATGTGGGTGGGCCTCACCTAATCCCTTGGAGGGCTGAATAGAACAAAAGGTAGAATAAGGAAGAATTTAAAAATATATATATATTTTATTGATTTTTTACAGAGAGAAAGGGAGAGGGGTAGAGAGTCAGAAATATCGATGAGGGAGAGACATCGATCAGCCGCCTCCTGCACGCCCTTACTGGGGATGTGCCTGCAACCAAGATACATGCCCTTGATCTGAATCGAACCTGTGACCTTTCAGTCCCCAGGCTGATGCTCCATCCACTGAGCCAAATCGGTTTTGGCATATAAGGAAGAATTTTATCTCCCTGCCTATTTTTGAGCTGGGACATTGATCTTCTCCTGCACTCTGACTAGAAGTATACCATTGGCTGTCCTGGACCTGGGCCTTTGGACTTGGACTAGAACTACACATCAGCTCTCCTGGGCCTACAGCTTGCCAGTATCCATAGTCATGGGAACCAATTTCTATCTATCTATCTATCTATCTATCTATCTATCTATCTATCTATCTATCTATCTATCTTTCTGTCTATCTATCCATCTAGATAACTCTATAAGTCCCTCATCAAGTAGTTGCTGGTCAGCGGAGAACCAAAGATAGCTACCAAAGAGAGCCCGATCACCTCTCTTAGTGTATATAAGCAATGGGATTTTCATAAGCAATTTTTGAAGTTCTTGTTCTTGGAAACTCTCATACTGGTGATTTCTGTTTTTATTCAGGTCTGACCTGCCCAGGACTAGCAAATATCTTGTGAAGAACACAGGAGATCATGTTTAATCAAGGGAAATTAGGTGGGAGACACTTGGGCCTAAAAAAGACAATGCTCTTGAAATGAGATAAAATCATATCCCACATTAGGTGAAAGAAAAGCCCACTTTAAATTATGATAATACAAAATGATTTATAATCATGGACATTATAACAAATCATTGGGAGGAAAAATATTAATAAAAATGCAAATTCACTTGTGGTGGGTTGTCTGCAAGTGCAGACTATGCAGTTTGTTAGTGTATTTATAACAATGCATCCTCAAGGGAGAAGGATATTCTAAATCTGGATCCTGGATTTGACAGGAAGAGGATGATGTCTAATAGACTATAACTTTCCCTTTTCTTCATATTAATATAAGGTTAGATCACCACAGTGATTTTCAACCTTTTTTATCCTTTAGAATACATAAATTAATTACTAAAATTCTGTGGCATGTGAAAAATGTATTTTTTTTTTTGCTAATCTGACAAAAAATAGGCATACTTTTAAAAAAATAATTTTTCTTTTTTTTTTAAATGGTGCTCTCAGTTATGTATTTTTCTTATTTCTCTTGGTGAATTCCAACACATTTCTCCTTCTCCTTCTCCTTCCCCTTCCCCTTCCCCTTCTTCTCCTCCTCGATCCTTTTCCTCCATCCCCTCCTCCTCCTATCTCTCCCTCCCGCTCTCCTCCTCCTCCTCCTCCTCCTCCTCCTCCTCCTCCTCCTCCTCCTCTTCTTTTTTTGGCTAATACTCACCTGAGGATATTTTTCCATTGATTTTTTAGTGATAGTGAAAGGGAAGGTAAGAGACAAGGCCAGGGGTTGAGCTTGCAATTGACTTATATGTCCTTGATTGGAATCAAACTAGGGACCCTTCATTCCACAAGCTAATGCTCTCCACTGAGCCAAACCAGCCAGGGCAAAAATAGGTATAATTTTGATGCATTTACACTGTGTGGCTATAGTTATGTTGGCTATTGTCATTTTTTTAAATTTGATAATCTAAGAGAAAGAGGTCAGTGCCCCTAACTGAATAGGTATTGCATATTTTAAAAATTCTTGTGGCAAACCAGTGTGCTTAGCACACCAGTTGAAAATTGCTGGCTTAGTACATGCCATCTGCACCATTAAAGAATCTTTGAAGCTAGTTGTGCTATGTGTCCAAGTGTTGGGCAATGGGACAGGACAGAAATGTGGGAAAATTCTGGGACAAAAATTTAAAAGCAGGTGGACCATCTAACACTATATTTTCCCCCTCTTCTCAATAGCAGAAATGCAGGCCTGATGGTGGGAATTGGAATAGCCACCTTGTATTATTACATGAAAGGTGCACAGGGAGAAAGGTGTATGGATTTTTACACAAATAGGTGTTATAGCAACAAGAGGGAAGGGGCCAGCATTCCTGTTGCATATGAGCTGCCATTTCAGCCCTAGACCACTTCCCTGGACTTTTGCATAACTGAGAAACCAAGTAACTTTGAAGAACCACCATGACATTGAATTTCTCTGCTCTCTGTTACAGTGAATATTCAAACTAATACATGCAGATAATTTTTCATGAGGGTATCTTATCTTAATGAAAATAGATACTAGGGCCTAGGAAGGTAGAATTATATAAAGATTAATGATGTGGAAAGACATAATCAATTTGAGCTTTATCACTTGTTTGATCTCTATAGTTCAGCAAAATACTAAATCTCTCTGAGCCTCAAATTATCTTATCTGTGAAATGTAGATAAGGGTAGTGCCTAATTTATAGACTTTATATAAGATCAAATAATACTTGAGAAAACACCTTCATACTTAGTAATCATTCAATTGCTATTTGCTGTTATTACTACTTTTAAACTAATTTTTAATAACATTCAAACATGCATTGATATATAATTTTTGTCTAAGCACATTGTTGTCCTCTTTATATAGCTAATTTCTATTTTATTTAAAAGGTTAATATTCTAATATTTAAACCTATCACTTGTTAGTTTGGATAGTGTGAAACAGCTGCATTTTAGAACTTTCTGCAAAGATGAGGATCAGGCTGACAACTAGGTGATTTTCCAAAGGTGAACCAATAATATTGTGATTAACACTGATATCCAAAATCTCTCTATATAAAAGCCTAAGCCATCATTTGACTGGTAGACTGATCAACCAGTAGCTATGATGCCCACTGACCACCTGGGGCAGACACTCCCACCAGTAGGTTAGCTTGCTGCTCGGGTCCAGCTGATCAGAACTCGGCAAGATGGGCTGGACATGCCCTGGAGCCCTCTCTGGCCCCAATCATGCACCAGTGGAGTCCCAGATTGTGAGAGGGCACAGGCTAGGCTGAGGGATCCCACCGGTGCATGAATCAGTGCACCAGGTGTGTAGTGCAGTGGTTGCCAAAAACATTAGTCAACAGAGCCAAATATCAGCAGTACAATGATTGAAATTTTTTGGAGAGCCAAATTTTTGAAACTTAAACTTCTTCTAATGCCACTTCTTCAAAATAGACTCGCCCAGGCTATGGTATTTTGTGGAAGAGCCACACACAAGGGGCCAAAGAACCATGTGTGGCTTGTGAGCCACAATTTGCCTACCACGGCTCTAGTGTAATAATATATTTATTGATTCAGAGTGGAAGGGAGAGGAAGCGATAGAAACATCAATGATGAGAGAAATTAATTGATCAGCTGCCTCCTCCTGCACAACCCCGTAATGGGGATTGAAGCCTACAACCCGAGCATGTGCCCTTGACCAGAATCAAACCTGGGAACCTTCAGTACGCAGGCCAATGCTCTAACCACTGAGCAAAACTAGTTAGGGCCCTTCCTGCTTTTTCTAAGTTAGTGATATTAAAATACTTATTTAGCTTTAATCATCCTGAGTAGTCCATTTGCTTCTATATAACATCAAAAGAGAGAATATGATCATTATTGCTACAAAAGAATATTTGCAGAATTTATGTTATAAGCAAATGAATCTGACATTTATACCACTGTGGCCTAAATTCTAAATCTTGTCTTATATGTGGAATATGAATGATGTGTAGAATCTTAGAAAGCTCTTAAGAAGGTTTTCACAGTTGAACAAATCTTTTTGATCTTCTCAAGCATTGAAAGCTGCAAATATAGAATACATAGATAGTTCTGAAGTTCTCAAAATTATATGTAACAAAATTTTAGTCTAAGGATTTTAATATGATCCATGAGTGATGTGCAATATCAAGTGAATGTCATTTCACTGTTATTGCAATGCACTGAATCTACTAAATTAATCCTGTGAACATTTAGTTATTGTACAGAATTAGAAAAAACTCTCCTTGCAAAGTGAACTTTTAAAAAAATGATACATGAAAAGCTATGTCTAGACAATTCACTTCCACTTGAAAAGTGCTTGTTTCTTTTTACTGCAATTATTTTAATACATTTAATTATTTGATATAAGTGTAATTCTATTTGGTTTATTTAATATCCATCAGGAAAGAAATAAGAATTTATTGAGAAATGAAAAACATATAAAAAAATAAAAAAGAAAAGAATTTAATGAGAATTAATCCTGAGCAGAAACTTTTACAAAATTTTACATATATTTGTTAATTAAAATATAACACAGGTGGAAAAGAGAAGAGATTGACAAAAAGAATTTGTCAGCTCTGTTCTCCAAGTACTTTATAAGAGGTCAAAGATAAAACAAAACATGGCAAGCAAAATGGCAGAGAAACAATAGAAACATAAATAAGTGCATATAAATAGAAATATTCTACAAATGTAAATGAATTCATACTTATGTGTGATTGATTTGAATATTCAAAAGATAAAGGGAGAAAGAGAGGAAGAGAACTAGAGAGAGAGAGAGAGAGAGAGAGAGAGAGAGGGAGGGAGAGGAAGAAAAAAGAAGTTAGGTAAGAAAGCAGGTAGGAAGAAGGGAGAGAAAGATCATTCAGTCATCTATATTAATAAAAGGGTAATATGTTACTTAGACTGGATGTCTTCCAGATGTTCTTCTGGCTGCAGCCATGGATGCCTATTGCTGCAAGGGCCGGCAGAGGCTCAGGCAGCTGTGGCGGCCGGCACTGACAGAGATGTGATGGGAGCGTTGCCTTCCCCTGATCAGCCCGGTCATAGAACTTGATGATTCTCTCTCATCATTGATGTTTCTGTCTCTCCCTTTCCCTTCATCTCTGAAATCAATAAAAATATTTTTTAAAAATTATAAGGAATAAAAAATACATTTACTGTCATGAAAAAAATCCATGTATAAGTGGACCCAGTTCAAACCAGTGTTTTTCAAGGGTCAACTCTAGTTTAATGATCTTTGACAAAGGTATACAACCTATAACACCACTACAATAAAAATACAGAACATCTTGGTTACCACAAAAGATGCCTTTGACCTTTCCCAGTCAACTCCCTTCACGTCTCAGCTCCAAAGCAACCATTATAGATTAGATTTGCCCTTTTGAGAGTTCCAAATAAATGTAAAAGTATATATTCTTTTGAGCCTGGTTTCTTTCACACTACATAGCAATTGAAGAATTATTCATGTTGCATGTATTTTCAGTATGTGGTTCTTATTGCAGAATAGTGTGTCAGCAGGACATATAGATGTGCCACAATTTGTTTACCATTTACCTGCTGATAGACATTTGGATTGTATCCAGTTTGGAGATATTATAAATGAAGCTGCTGTGATAACTCAGTTCTTTCAGATGTGGTAAAAATCAAGTCCACTTCATAAAATTTTTGCTATTTGTACTAGCCAGTGATCAGCAAACTCAGTCAACAGAGCCAAATATCAACAATACAATTGAAATTTCTTTTGAGAGCCAAATTTTTTAAACTTAAACTTCTTCAAACACGACTTCTTCAAAATAGACTCGCCCAGGCCACGGTATTTTGTGGAAGAGCCACACTCAAGGGGCCAAAGAGCTGCATGTGGCTAGCGAGCCACAATTTGCCGTCCACAGCACTAGCCCATGGTTAAGTAATGATCCATTTACTAACTAAAATACTAATGCATTTGTGAATTATCTTAATAAGAAAAGTTTTCTATAGTTGTAAAAAACTCAATAAAGAAGCTATGAAACAATGCCTCAGACCAGCTTTGATAAATCAATTTATAGAATATATCTTGCTCCTATTTGGTCAGAAGTTTATTTATCTGACTTATTTGAAATTGAATCAGTAGTACACAGGGTTTGAATGACCCCTAATGTTTCTCTACATTTTATTTTTTTTTTAATATATTTTATTGACTTTTTACAGGGAGGAAGGGAGAGGGATAGAGAGTTAGAAACATCAATGAGAGAGATATCGATCAGCTGCCTCTTGCACGCCCCCTACTGGGGATGTGCCCGCAACCAGGATACATGCCCTTGACCGGAATCGAACCCGGGACCTTTCATTCCGCAGACTGACGCTCTATCCACTGAGCCAAACTGGTTTTGGCTTTCTTTACATTTTAAAGCAAAACCTGTAGCCGTCCACAGACAGACCAGGCTCCTTATACTAGTAGTAGCAAGCATAAAAGTTTAAAAAGGTTTTTATTTTTTTCTTTTCTTTTCTTTTTTTTTTTTTGTGGAAGGGTGGAGGGATGAAGATAAAAGAATGCTAAACAAGTCTTCACAATTCATAGTTACTTCATACAGGACTTATTTCTGTAGCTTATTGTCTATCTAAGCTTTTGTTCAGAGACTGTTGATTTACAGAAACTTCCTTTGAATAATAATAATTCTAATAATGAACAGCATTTACTGAGCATTTCCTAAGTCTTGAGCTCTCTAAATGACTTGTTTTGTTTAATCTTTACAACAATCCTATGGAGTATGTAAGTTATTATCTCTTATTCTAAAAAAATAGGACACCAAAACATAGAAAAGTAACTTACCCATAGACATTCTACAAGTGGGATCCCAGGGTTTGAATCCAGTGACTCAACAGCCTGAGCTTATCCTCCTAAATGCTATACCACCCTTTATAGATTGAACAAAAGATCCTGTAATTCCCCATTAATCCAGATCAGGATAATCATTCTTTCCCCAAAGTAGCGGAGTAAATTAGTTTGTTATATATGTCATAGAACTAGACATGAAATAGTACTTATAGGATATTCCCCCACCTCTGTCACTTCCTGTGGCCTTCTAGGCAATACCTTTGTATGGACTTGTGTCTGTCTCATGGCTTTCTTTTGTTCTCTCCATGTTTAGGTGGTTAACTTCTATACAGATTTGGGGTTCAGGTAGAGCTTCTGTAAACATGAATACAAGTAAGATAAGTGAAGAAATACTGTTTCCTCTCTCTGATATATGTCTTTTAAAATTACGAATTTTTGAGGTTGGACATGAACTATAAGGTCTTATTAAAAGGTGTGCTAACAAATCTCCATCATTCTCACATCTCTCCACTACTTCCTGTTTCTTACAGATGTGCTCCTTCCTCTACCCCTGGCCTGACCTAAACAGATTTTTGAAAACAATTTTTAGTTTACTAGTAAGACTATAACTCTGATGGAGTAATCAAAGAGTAGTATGTTTTTGGGACTGTTTGCCTTCTCTGGTGGTAAAACTTGAAATTCTCTTTTGGTCAATCTTGCCAAGAGACTGGATTCCCTTGAAATGGATATTATGTGTCTACTGAATTCACTAATACTGTGATTGCCAATAAATTCTTTAAAAATAGAAATTATGATAGAATTTAGGAGTCATGGCCAGTAGGAAATAGAGAAATTGAACAATTATTTTTTAATGTTACGTGTTTTTCTCTTGGGTCCAGGGTGAAGCCAGTTTTATGTTTTGCTGATCAAGTATCTTCTCTGAAAGCATTCCCTTTTTATTAGTCATGAGTCTCCAGAGAAACAGAACCAATAGGGTGTTGGCTAAGAATTTATATTCTAGTATGGAAGATGACAAGTCCAAAATCTGCAGGGTGGGCTGGCAAGCTAGAGACCCAGGACATTTTCGTTCTGGTTTCAGTTGGAGGCAGAGATAGAACTGGAAGAGCTGATGCTACAGATAAAGTCTGAAGGCCATCTGCTGGCAAGTTCTCTCTTGCTCCAGGAGGTGGTCTTTTTGTTTTGATAGGATGAGGCTACCTTTATAATGGTAGGCAATTGGTTTTTCTCAAATACCACTGATTTAAATAGTAATCTCACCCAAAAAACGTTCTAACAGAAACACCCAGAATAATATTTGACCAAACATCTGGGCTTCCTTTGGCCTAGCCAAGATGACAAAGTTAATCATCATACTTTCTAAGGCAAGGAGTACACCTGTCACCCGACAGTACCTTGAACACTGGCCAAACACACAACAGCCACAGAACTGTGTGTTAATACATTTTCTCAAAATGAAACCTTTCAGCCAACATAACCTGTGCTTTTCTATCTGGGCTCATGTGGTGCCACCCTGCTTTCCCTGCGGGTTGTAAGATGACAAATCAGATCATGATTGGTTGCTCTGCTCTGGGAACTGTTTGTAATGCCCATTAATGGCACAAATCCTCTTTCACTTTGTTGCTCTATATGTCTCTGAGACCCTAAAGCAGGAGCTTCCTTTCACATTGCCATCCTCAAGGCAGGGATACCGAAAGGGGAGAGAGACTGCTGTTAGCATAGGGGGATTTACAGATGAATTAGCAAATAGGTTCTTGGGACCCACATTCCTAATCATGAAGAGATAAGCTGAAGAAGGTTGGGGTCTAGCTCCTGGGACCCCAGCCCTTATCATCAATCCTACACCTGTTCTTATAGAGCCGGCTGTGATAAAGTCAGAATGTAGATGCAACTGAAAGTAGAAATGTTATTTTCTCTCAAGTTCCTTTTTCTGATTCTATATACCCATGTATGTTGCTTTCTCTTGCTTCCTAGCACATCCCTCTTTTGCAGTGCTGGGCTTCCTAGGGTCCCACACTGTGGCTCTCCAGCAGATTATGTGGTCCCTAGCTCCAGGAATCACCCTTTACTCTGTCTTTATTAACATATATCTGCTCTGTGTGTCATTCCTTTAGGGTACTAAAAAATTGATTCAAAATGAAAAATGAAGTAAGTGTTAAGAGCATATAACAGCTTGGCTCCACTTCATATATATGAAACCCTTCAGCCAACACAACCTGTTCTCTATCTATCTATCTATCTATCTATCTATCTATAATAAATGTAATAAATATAATACATGTAATAAATATAATAAATATAATATACATGTAATAAATAGGTCAAACAGTGATCTCAACCAAACAAATGGTCACTCTGATGTGCATTGACTACCAGGGGCATGCGCGGAACATAGTGGGCATCGATCATGGCAGGATGGTGGAGCAGATGAACAGGAGTGCAAGACCAAGGCAGGGCTTTGGTCTCAGTCATTGAGGCAAGCCTCTGGTGGTTACTGAAAATGCTTTTTAAAAAAAATTTAATAAATCTTTATTGTTCAGTTTTTTATTACATTTGTTTCTCTTTTTTCTCCCTGTAGTTCTCTACCCGGCTTCTACCCCTCCCTCTACCCTTACCTCCCCCGCATTGTCCTCACCCATAGGTATATGATTTTTGTCCAGTGTCTCCCTGCACCCCCGTACCCCTTCCCCCCTGAGAATTGTCAGTCCACTTCCTTTTTATGTCCCTGATTCTATTATATTCACCAGTTTATTCTGTTCATCAGATTTTTAATTCATTTAATTTTTAGATTCGCTTGCTAATAGATATGTGTTTATTGTTCATAATTTTTATCTTTACCTTTTTCTTCTTCCACTTCTTTAAAGAGTATCTTTCAGCATTTCATATAATACTGGTTTGGTATTGATAAACTCCTTTAGCTTTTTCTTATCTCTGAAGCTCTTATCTGCCCTTCAAAGCTGAATGATAGCTTTGCTGAGTAGAGTAATCTTGGTTGTAGGTTCTTGCTATTCATCACTTTTAATATTTCTTGCCACTCCCATCTGGCCTGCATAGTTTCTATTGAGAAATCAGCTGACAATCATATGGTTTCTCCCTTGTAGATAACTGTTTTTCTCTTGCTGCTTTTAATATTCTCTCTTTGTCTTTTGCTCTTAGTATTTTAATTATGAGGTGTCTTGGGGTGGTTCTTTTTGGATTCTTTTTGTTTAGGGTTCTGTGCGCTTCCTGGACTTATAAGTCCATTTCTTTCACCAGGTGGGGAAAGTTTACAGTCATTATTTCTTCAAATAGGTTTTCAGTTCATTGCTCTCTCTCTTTTTCTGGCACCCCCATAATTCTGATGTTGGTAAGCTTGAAGTTGTCCCAGAAGCTTCTTACAGTATCTTCACATTTTTAGATTATTTTTACTTTTTGCCTTTCTAGTTGAGTGTTTTTTGCTTCTTTGTATTTCAAATATTAAACTTGATTCTTGTGGTCCTCTAGTCTGCTGTTAGGTCTCTGTATAATCTTTTATTTCAGCCAGTGTATGTTTAATTTCTGGTTGATCCTAGTATCTTGGGTCTCGCTAAATTTATCCATCTTTTCTAGGAAATTCTTGAAAAACCTTATAACCGTGGTTTTGAATTCTATATCCAGTCATTTGTTTTCCTCCATTTCTTTAATTTGTGATCTGTTTCTTTGTCTCAACGTTTTCACTATGCTGGGAGAACTTCTGTGTTGGAATCAGCCTTATGAAGCAAGACTTGCAAGACTACAAAAGCCTCTCTGTTGAGCTTGGATGGGGTGGAGTTTCAGGGCTTAGCAGATGGCCTTGGCTTCCAGTCAGCCCCGCTCTATTCAGCCCCTGGGTCTCAGGTGTCTCTTGGTAATCATTGCAGCCTCTCTGCGTACTCACATGCACGTGTGCCTTTACACCTCTGCCTTTCCGGCTCCCCTGCACTCCATAACCTGTATGAGTCTGGGTCCCCAGGGTTTCAGCTGAAACTGGGGTTTAGTGGAGTTAGAAGTGGTACAGTTGGGAGGTCGTCTCCCACCCACTAGAGAAAGCCAGTAGGACAATTAGCAGTCTGTCTTCTGTGCACAATGGCATGCACACCCCTAAACCTCTCCCTTTTCATGGCTCCCCTAAATTTCTGTGCACTCCTCCCTTCTCACTGTCCAGACTCCCCCCATATGAGTCTTTCCCAAACTGGGGTTCAGTGACATAGAATAAGGGGTTCAGTGCAGTTGGGAGTCTCCATCTCCCTCCCACCAGAAGAAGCCAGTCAGGCACTCTGCCACCCACTCTTTCCACGCATGTGTCTCCATACCTCAGCTTTTTGCAGCTCCTCTGAGTCTCTGTGAGCCCCTCTCTTTCCTACTAGTTGTGGAATTTCCACTCAGCTAACTTTCCTGTGGTTCTGGATGATGTCCGTTCTGTCTCTTAGTTGTAGTTTTGAAATTGTTGTGCAAGGCAGCAGTTTAGGTGTTCATCTATGCCGCCATATTGATTTATCCTACTGAAAATTCTTTGTTCCCGCATGCTACTGTCACCTGATGCTCGCACCTGCTGTTGGCACAAGGAGCTACTGCTCACACCCACTGCCAGCACTTGGTGCCAGTCCCAATTGCTTAGTGCTATTAGTGGGTACAAGTGGTGTCTGCCGATCTCGATCACCCTGAGGGCTTTGCCACCTCCCCTTGCTCCTGATGGGTGATTGGGGCAGGAACTGCAACTTGTACATGCAGACAGCATCAGCTCTGCATGCACCTGCTGCTGGCATTGGCCCCAATCTCTGCTCTTTCAGCAGGTGCAAGCAGGGCTGGTGCTATCAGTGCATGGGAGCTGGTGATGGCAGGAGCAGGGCTGCTGGCAGATAGGGGACAGCAGGCTGCAGTGGGAGGGTCTGGGTAGGAACATGGAGAAGAGGCCAACACCTGCCCCTGTGCCCACCACAGCCTCACAGTCCACAGTTCTTTTCAAGATGCATGCTTTGGTTAACTGGGCCCCTAGTGTGTGTGTGTGTGTGTGTGTGTGTGTGTGTGTGTACACACACTTGGGGGTGGTCCCTCAGCAGTCTGGGAGCCCCATGGGATGTCCAACTGATGTCTTAGGCCTGCTCCTTGCGGGGTGCGAACCTAAGTGAGGCTGGTGAGGCTCCCGCCACCGCTGCTGCACTTGCCAGCCATGAGCCTGGCTTCTGGATGAGCAGTGCTCCCCCTGTGGTAGCACACTGAACACCAGGGGACAGCTTCTTCATTGAGCACTTGCCCCCTAGTGGTCAGTGCACGTCATTGTGACTAGTCGTTCCACCGTTCAGTCAATTTGCATGTTAGCCTTTTATTATATAAGCTATAAAGCATTCAGCCTGGCTTTTTCTATTTGCATCTCTCTATTTTTTTTTAAAAAAAAGTTAAAAAGCCTAGTATTTTTGGCTCTGGATACAATATTTACCAGTTTCCTTTCATTCTTTATAATTTAGCACATGTTTTGAGTACTGAAAATGTATCAGCCATCATCTTACAAAGGGCTGTGTGGATTCAGAAGGTGAGAACACAAAACTATGCTGTCATGAAGCTTTGAATAAAAAGAAGGTAGATGTGAATGTGTATACAAATTTATAATCTGAGAGAAGGTTTAGTGCCATGTTAGAGTACAAATAGCTTTGGGAGTCCTGAGGAAGAAGTGATTTACTCTGGCTGGGATGAAAACTCCAGTTTTATATGTTCAGTTTACTAGTGCTTAAAGTGTGAGAAAATATCGGCCAGGTAAGAATGTGACAAATGCAGATTGGCTCCCCGTTCACATCCTTAATAAGCATATTGTTTAGGGGATACACTCTTCAGTCCACAGTGACTAAATATGGTCCCCACCACTGCCAGGGCAATCAGACTAGGTTATTCAGGTCAATCATCCTGCTTAAACAGCCACTACCATTTTACCAACAAAAACAACACCCATTATTTTAAAAAATTGTTAAGTTAGTACTAGACAGGTGTCTCACTTGGTTGGAGCATCTTACCTTATACCAAATGGTTGTGGGTTTGAACCTATTTCAGGCCAGAATGTGAGGCAAGCTATGGATGTTTCTCTGTCAATTGATGTTTCTCTCTCTCTCTAAAAATCAATAAAGTATCTATCATCAGGTGAGGATTAAAAAACAACTTAAAATTTCTAATTAAAAGGACAGTGGCTGGCTGCCAGAGTAGTATAGGAAGATAAGCTGAATCAGTTTGTAAGTAGAATACCCATCATCAAAGCCTTTTGTTTTGAGTCCTTTGTCTGTGCTGTGTGCTTAGGCTCTCTATGCAGCCTGCTGGGCACTAGGGAGAAAAGTCAAGGTATTGTGGCCCACCCAAGGGGGGACCATCAAGATAAGTATGGACAAAACAAGGACTCTATGATTTTACTTTTATGTGGAACCTAAAAACTTTGAACTAATAGAAACAGAGAGTGGAATAGTGATTGCCAGGGGCTGATTGATGTTGGAAGTGAGGAGTTCTTGGTAAATGGGTACAAACTTTCAGTCATCAATAGCTTCCAAAAATCTGATGCCCATCATTGTGACTGTAGTTAACAACATTGTATTGTATACTTGAAAGTTGCCAGGGCAGTGGAGTTTAATATTCTCACCATAACAACAAGAACAAAATGGTAATCATATGAGTGGAAGGATGTGTTAACTAACCTAATGATGGTAAGCATATTGCAATATACATGTGTGTCAAATCACTACATTGTACACCTTTACCTTACACAATGCTATATGTCAATTATATCTCAGTAAAGCTAGAAAAAGGAAAAGGAACTAGTAAAAACTATAGGTTTTAGAAAAAGCCTGATGTGTAACACAAATGTTGGAATCATCATACGTAGATGCCAAAGGAAAAGTTTATGAGAATTAAAAATATCTTTAAGGCAATTTAGAAATTTTTTGGGGAAAAAAAAGCACCCACAAAAAAACAAACAAACAAACAAAGAGAACAATAAACGAAAACATACAGTAACCAAAAGTAAAAGCTATTGGACAGCAGATTGGATTTAGCAAAGAAGATAATTAGAAAACTCAAAATCAGATTATCAAATTTCGCACAAACCCCACATGTATTCTCATTTATTCATTAATGTGACCCTCAAAAAATGGGACACATTTAAAAGGTATTATCATTCCTCCCTCAAAGGTTAATTTATACGCAATATTAAGAAAACTCTTTCACAGTTGAGTAATTTCAACAATAGAAAAAATTAATGAAGCAAGATTTTTATAAAGTTGGAGGCAAAATTATCATTAAAGTGGTATGATCCTTAACCTAGGAAAGCAGGAGAATCTGCTGAAACCATTGTATATAATATGAGAATCCAGTAAAGTGATTTTCTCCAAGCTAACTGTTCTAAAATCAAGAGCTTTCTTGATTTTTAGAAAATAATATATCACATATGTATTAATATAGTTAATATATTATTTGTATGCACTATATATGAAAACTACTTAGCATCATGCATTTTATGTGTTTGGATAAAAAATAAATATTAATTTTCTACAAATGAATCAATATCCTATATAACCTTAATCAAAATTCCAATTTTAATTCAGGAAAAGAAGGATATATCTAAATATAAGTTAAATATATAAATAAATAAACTAAACTAAATATGTCTTCACTAAATATGTCTTATGTGTGTGTCAGCATATATATAAATATATGGAACAATGATGCAAAAATATGTGGAGGAAGTTAGTATATAATAAAAAAGTCCTTTCAAATCAGTGGAGACAGATTGAGTTTACCATTAAATGGAATTGGCACAACTGACAAAGCATTTGGAAAAAAATTATTTCTCTGTCTCACAGTTTCCATACATGAAAAAAATGGTTTAAATCTTTTTGAAAGCTATATGAGTTTTTCACTTTTATCATACATTATGTACAAATTTTTATAACCTTGGGGTTAGGAAGAACCTTTTAAGCATGACACAGATATTAGAACAGATATTATAGGTGTTATTATATAATAACTTTACGAGTCAGAAACAAAGTTTACCACACAGATAACAAAGTTATTATCTTTAAACAAAAAGAATATGTACATATTAATTGGACATTTTTAAAAAGAAGAAATAGAGTTACTTTGATTAGCAAAAAAGAATATTTAAATCCACTGGTAATCAAATAAGCTTTTATAGACTGGCAAAATAAGAAAAGTTGGGTTGGTGTCTGTGTTGGGGTATTGTCATTTCATTTACATGGTGATAGAACCTGTCTGGGAGTCACTTAGGTGACATCATCAAATTATTAAATATACACACAATTTGCTCTGGAGATCCCACTTCTAAAAATCTGATTTCTATGGGGCCTAAGCCATGTACTGAAGCCTATATACACACATATTCATAGCCAGATAACTAATGATATAGAAAACTAAAAATTAATCTACAATCTACACAATTGTTTAAATAACAGGGCAACTTTAAAAAATAATTTTTCAGTGTCTATTATATGATGGTTAATATAAAGATATCCATGTGTGTAAAAATGTCTGTATATGTTTAAAGTGTTATTTATACTTAGGTATTGAGATTTTTATGAATTTTTTTCTTTTACATTCTGTTTATGATTTGACTTTTTTTCCTCACAGTGAGAATGCCTTGCTTCTATATTTGTTATAAAAAATTCTAAGTTAAATAAAAAAGAAGAAAATTAGAAGCAAGTCTTCAGGAAGGAAGTAGGCCACAGTTATCTTGAATATTCATGTGCTAGAATTCTTGTTCAGTGACAATGATTAAATTAATAAAGCATTACTATATCTTGTATGGATAGAACCAATTGCTGAAATAAAAAATAATGTGCTTAAAGGAATATTTTCAAGTAAATAGGTTAACATCTCCACAAATATTTCCTGTCTTTTAGAATAATCACTTCAATTAAAGACCTCCAAGAACTCTTTGCATATTCATTTTCTAAAGTTCATATAAAGTCTGATTTGTCTCAAGGTTCATCGTGTTTGTGTATTTTTATCTCATTGAAATATCACTTCTATACCTAATAAATGAGTAAATAATAAAATAGATAATAAATTTCCCCACTGTAGTCTTTCTATTAACCCATTTGCCTTCGAGCTGAAATGTATGGTCCACAGAAGTGGAAGATGAATTCTATACAGAACAAAGCAGTCTCTTTAGTCTTTTGAGTTTCAAAGTAGAGTTTATAAAGTCATAGGCAGATAATACTCTACAATTAATGCTTTTGGTTTTCAGTAGCCAAGTTTTGAGGGAAGCTGGAGTTTATATACTAAAAACCAAGCCAGAGGGAATGGAACTTGGATATTTTCTAAACTTCATAGTGTAGGAAAAAACAACATTAGTCACACTTCTTTCCCTGACCCCCACTCCACGCAACCCCTTCCCTCCTTACTGCTGCAGAAGGACTAAAGGCAGTTTGAAGATTAAGGAGGAAATAAAAATTTATTCAATCTCCATGTTTGGCTTCTTTCTTCTTCTGAATTGCAAATATCTGTCACAAGGTTTCCTCCTTTTCCTTGAATGCATTATAAGTGATCCAAGCTCCTAATGTTCTCTTGGCCTTTGGGGGGCTGGTCAGAGATGACAGTGGCAAGATCCCCAGATCTCTTACATTTGGCTGTGATCAACCTTATCCAGTTACTCAATGTGCTTTATAAATATGATTATTTTCAGTGGGTGCATGGTCCAAGAAGAATTGGAAAACCATCCTACAGAAAAATAAATGTGATCTGGGATAATTATGTGGTTTACTTTTTAAAGAGGCCAGTCTCGCCGAGCTGGTGTGACTCAGTGGTTGAGCGTTGACCCAGGAACCAAGAGGTGGTTTTGGATAAGGGCATATGCAGGGGTATGCAGGAGGCAGTGGATCAATGTTTTTCTTTCATCTATGTTTCTATCTCTCTCTCTCTTCCTTCTTCTCTCTCTAAAAATCAATAAAAACATATTTTTAAAAAAGTCAGCCTGTCAGTCCAGTGTCAAACTGGTTGATATCTGAATCATTTGGGTAACTTATTAAAAATGACAGACTTACCGACTGGGCATGGCTCAGTGGTTGAGCATTGACCGATGAGCCAGAAGGTTACTGTTTGATTCTTGGTTGGGGCACATGCCCAGGTTTCAGGCTTGATCCCCAGTGTGAGTTGTGCAGGAGGCAGCCAATCAATGGTTCTCTCTCATCATTGGTATTTTTGTCTCTCTCTCCCTTCTTCTTTTTTGAGATAAAAAACAAAAACAAAACAAAAAACAAACACACAAAAGACATATTTAAAAAAAAAAATGACAGACTTTTGCTACCATATTGGGATGAAAGGTCGGAGGTGGGCTGAGAATTTCTCTATTTTGAAAATTTCTCAGTTGATTGACATCCTATCAGGTTAAGTACTCTTTAACTACCTAAAAATTAGTTTTCACCGGATCCCAATTAAGGATGAGATCCTTCCATTTTTAATCTGAAAGGAACCATACGTATCTTCAGAGGATAATTTTCAGAGCACCAACTGAACATTTTCCTAGAAAGTGGCATTACATTAAATCTTTCTACTTTGTTATAGTCTGGTTCAGGAGGGGTTAAAGGCTTGATTATTTTTATCTTATTTTTTTCCCTCCAATAAAACCCCTGGCTTGAGTGTCTCAGCCAAGAGAGTTGCAGACTCACACGTGGCATGCAGACATTCACAGATGCATGCAGGCATCCTGGACTGGGAAATCACTACTCTGCTTCCCTGCAAATGTGTGATTCTCAAGACCATAAAAAGCTCTTCTGAAATCTGGTTTACTGCCACTCTGTGAGAGAGTTTCTTTATGGCATGGGAGAGTGGGCATTGGAGGGTTTGTAATAGCAAGATTAAAAAGCTCTTTACCTTTGTAAAGCTGGCAGGAGATGGTGATCAGTAACTAGAGACAAGGTTTACTGTTTTCTGGGGATAGATATTCTTCTTAAAATAATGAAAACTAAGCTAAAATCCATAAGGCACACAATTATATTCTTCCTCTGGTTTGCCTAAGGAGTATATTGAAGTATCAACTCAAAACTGTTCCCATGTGTGACATCTCTGACTTCTTCAGCTCACAGCTGAAGATGTCTCCTTATTCCAGACAGGGCAGACCTGTTGCAGGTATGTATTGCAGACCTCTAAGGATGCTAGTTACATCATATGTGTTTGTAGATGATATTCTGCAATTGTGGTCTTTATATATATTTTATTTATATTATTATTTTATGTATATATAAATAGCAGTGAACATTTGGCAGAAGATAACAATAAGATATTTTGTGGATGAGGTACACTTTTCTAATTTGCAAAAATATAGAAGAATATTGGTTATCAATGTGGATGAGATACACTTTCTAATTTGCAAAAATATAGAAGAATATTGGTTATCAATCGGTTATTCTTTGTTTTACAGTACTTACTAGTAACCTGGTGCACAAAATTCATGTACATTAAAAGGGAATTAATTAGAGGAAATATTTTAATATTGCTATTTGCCTTTTCTCTATAATAGAAGTGTCAGAGATGAAAAAAGTCGTAAAATGTATATGAAAATCTTCCTTTTGTCAGAGTCAAGTCCCCACCCACCCATTTACACCTCAAAATCTTACCTGGCTGGTCCCACACACATTGGGCTAGATACAAACCTGGCTGGCCCCACCCCCTTCAAGTCCCACCAAGTAGGGGCATGTCCTGAGATTCTCCTGTCCTGGCACTGGGGCAGGGGATGTGGCCTGAGGTCCACTGTTAAGTCCCACTGGGTAGTGGGTGATCCCTTAGGTTCCCTGGCCCAGTACCTGGGTGAGAGGTGTGGCCTGAATTCCCTCATCAAGCTCCGAGAAGCAGGGGCACAGCCTCAGGTCCCTCAGCCCAGTGCTGGAGTGGGGTGCACAACCTGAGGTACCTGGCCTGGGCCAAGGCAGGGGCCATGCCTCAAGGTCCCCATCAAGCCCCGTGGGCAGGGGCATGGCCTGAGGCCCCCTGTCAAACCCCACCAGGCAGGAGGCACAGCCTCAAGTCCCCTGGCCTGGCCCAGTGCCACACAGCTTCAGGTCTCTACTGTTTGCTCATTAAGGCTCATAACGAGAACTCAGCTTCCACTTTGGGGATAGCCATCTTCTATTATGGGATCTCCACCTCTGCAGTGGGTGCAGCCATCTTGTGTTACGGAATCTTGCCACTGGGTGGGTGCAGCCATTTTTGTTATGATGTGATGGTCAATTTGCATATTCCCTTTTTATTAGATAGGATAGTGAAGATTTGGGGATGTTACAATACATTGCTTATTTTAAATCAATAGAGGTGCAACAAAATATATTTATAGTTGTGAGTACAGGAAAAGTTTATTCTTGTATTGTTATTAACTAGAGGCCTGATGCATAAAATTTGTGCACTAAAGGAGCCCTCAGCCCACCCTGTCCCCTCTCACAGCCTGGGAGCCCTCAGGGGATGTCCTACTGATGGCTTAGGCCCGCTCTTTGCAGGCCTAAGCTGTCATTAGGCTTCTCTCTGCGGGAGACAATCTGGCTGATCAGGGGAAGGTGCTGCCCCATCACCCCACTGCTGCTGCCACTGATGGCCAACATAGCTGAAGGTGTTTTCATCAACACAGACTCTAGTCCCTTCACCACAAAAAAATGACAGTCTTCTTTAGACATTTTTAAGATATCTTTCTTTTTTTTTTTTTTTTATCCTCACCTGAGGATTATTTTTCCATTGGTTTTTAGAGAGCATGGAAGAGAGAGGGAAAGACAGAGAGAAACGTCAATGTGAGAGAGACACCCTTTTTAAAAAAAAAAATAATTGATTTTTTAGAGATAGGAAGGGATAGAGAATTGGAGACATTGATGAGAGAGAAACATCAACCAGCTGCCTCCTGCATGCTCTCTACTGGGGATATGCCCAACAACCAAGGTACATGCCCTTGACCTGAATCGAACCTGGGACCTTTCAGTCCAAAGGCCAACGCTCTATCCACTAAGCCAAACCGGTCAGGGCAAGAGAGAGGGACATTTTGATTGGTTGCTTCCTGCATGAGCCCTGACCTGGGCTCTGGCCAGGGAGGAGCCTGCAGCCTAAATAAAACTGCTAAATTAGGTACAATCTGGATAATGTTCTATAGGACAATAAAACCATCACTTTTTGAATTGGTGTGTCTTCTAGAAATAAATTAGTTACATCTTTATTTATTTATTTTAATACATTTTTGTTGATTTTTTTACAGAAAGGAAAGGAGAAGAATAGAGAGTTAGAAACATCGATGAGAGAGAAACATTGATTAGCCACCTCCTGCATGCCCCCTACTGGGGATGTGCCCACAACCAGGATACATGCCCTTGACCGGAATCGAACCTGGGACCTTTCAGTCTGCTATCCACTGAGCCAAACCAGTTTCGGCAAGTTACATCTTTAAAAGCCTAAAAATTCTTTTCATCTTCTCACTTTGTTGATCATTATATATAACTTTCCAGGGCTGTAAAATGTCAAAATATATGGAACTTATTTAATTATAAATAGTGTGTCAGAGTTATGCGTTTTATAAAAAAGGAAATGATCATTCTGTGGGCCTCTAATGCCCCAATTATACTGAAAGGATTTGCTGTTAATGTTTTACTCTGGGCCTGCGCTGGGCCATGGCCTGTGCTCCCAGGCTGCTTGATGGGGCTGCCCTGGCCTCCCAGGGATAACGATGGTCCTGGAAGGTTGTGGGCTTGATGCCTATCCATGGGACCCAGGCTGCTTGGAGCCTGTGTATGCAAATTAATCCACCATCTTTGTTGTGTTAATTTGCATACCCACTCTTGATGGGCTGGCGGGTGTCATGGAGGTGCAGTCAATTTGCATATTACTCTTTCATTAGTGTAAATTACTGAATTATTTTCTAAGTGAACAACTGTTAACTGACTTTTGCCCCTTCTATATGTTTATTTTTCCAATAAAAGTGTAAGCTTATCATATTAGAAGCTTATGTTACACATCTTTCTTCCAGTACAAGTAAAAGTTGGGCATGTAGTATGTTCTCAATAAAATATTATTGGAGTGATTCATAGGCACATAGAATATTAATAATAGAGGAGACATTTGTGATGCCCAGACATCTGCTTGAGGACCTTCAAAATGATCTCACTCTCCTGAGATCAAACCAAGATAAATTTTTAGTATAACATTTTTACTTTACTATCTTGAATTCATATTTAGAAAACAATGTGGATTTAATTGTAGGTTTCTAATGTATTTTCCTAGGAATCTACAGTAATAAAAGAGAAAAATGCCAATTGACTGTCAGGAGTGATATGCAAATGTTTTTTCCCTATTGCCCTCTCCACCTCCCAGTACATGCTTTCATTTGTCTGCCCCCTACCCTACCCCATTGCCCTGTATCCACTGGCTATGCCTACACACACATGCATACAAGTCCTTCAGTTGATCTCCTACAGGCCCTCCCCAGCCCAACCTCCCCTGTCTTTTCACTATAGCACGACAGTCTGTTCATTGCTTCTTTGTTTCTGTATCTGCTTCCCCGCCCCACTCCCTGATTCTTGTCTTTAAAAACATCTTGCCCCTGTAGGCTAGAAATAAACCCACAAGAGCAAAAGAAAAATGTTTGAGTCCCATTTTCAATGTCCGATAGCTCTGAGTCCCAGTTTCAATGTCAAACAATTCCTATGTGTACATGTCTGTCATCAATGGCATCTGGATAGTGGACAAATGGTGCAGTGCCGGTCCGACCCTCTCTGGTTTGATCCTAGGCATCCTGGAGTGATGCACAGCTGCTAACTGCTCGCAAGGCAAGGTATCATCAGCGTCTTCTATCTCTGGACTGTTTCTCCTCTTTTTCGTGGTTGGAGCAGACCTGTCAGTTCCTCTCTGTTGCAGGAGTCCACTTAGTCTTGGAGTTGTTTTCTAAATGTATATAAACATATTCTTGACCAAGAGTTAATAAAGGAATCTTTTCTATAAAATTGACTTGGAATCCTTTTTATTTTTGCCTACCTGCTTTCGCTTTGGCTTATTTTGACAACATGTGTATTTTTCATGGGTGTCTTGATGTTAGTACTACAAATGGAAATTAATTTTTCTAAAGTGAAAATTTTCTAGATGTAATTTACTTACCAGATATTTTTCCTTACATGGTATTATCCCACCCCCCCTTTTTTTTTGATTAATGGAGAATTTGGTAAAAAATTTTAATGCAATCTTGATAACTTTAAATTTTAATTTTTTGCACACAAATATGCCTGTTTTATGTTCATTACATATTAAGGAATTTTACCATGAGATGAGCTATCAATAGAAATTTTAATTAATACTTTAGAAACAGCTTTTTATCCAGTACACTTAAATTTTCTTGGGTGTTCGCTTATTTCAGTTTGTCAATTTAAAATAATCTGAAAGCTTGATAACCAACAATCTTAGATTACCCTACATATATTAGTGGAAAGGTTTGTTTGCATTGAGTAGGCACTGAGCATTCCTAGTGCTAGGCTGAATTTAGATATAGGGCAGCTGCTGTTGGCATGTTTTTGTCTGTTACCTGGGTCCTAGACTGAGCTGGGCCACATTTCTGTCTGTTACCTCGGTCCCAATCTGTGCGGAGCGTGGGAAGCGAGGTAGCCATGGGGGCAGGAGACTTCCCTCAGAAGAGGTGAAAGTTCAGACCCTTGCAAGATTGCGGGGGGGATGAGGGTCTATGCTCTACCTCTATTGACTCCCCAAGTTCTTTTCTGATGGCCCCTCTGCAACTGTGCCTGTCTTAGGTTGTTCTTTCCCTGAGGAATCTTACCTTTCTCTGGCTAACTATCATTCTCCGGGGCCAACCAAGGTGTTGTGAGGTTCAGTTCTGTCTCCATGGTAGCCTATACCCCCATGGCCTCCACGCCCAGCACCTGCCTTGGGGATCCCCTGGCCTGCTGGCAGGGTCCTTGGCACTGATCACTTATCTTGGGGAATTCAGCTTCCTTCTCCAGTGAGGGCCAGCTCACACCATTTGGCGAGAGACAGATTCATTATACTACCAGCCACCTCAAGGCTTCAACCTCAGCGTGAATAGATAGCTCAGGCTACAGCTGAGGGCCATTGGGTTGTGAGAAGAGGGTTCCTGTTGGCAAAAGAGGAATGAGGGCCAGTATATAATGCTCAAGTGCCTTCCCAGTGCCTCAATTCCTTCTGAAATAAATTAAATCCTTTCATATCCTCTTTTAAAATTGCTGCTAACCATTCAAAGAATTAATGTGTACGTTTGTTCTGGATAGTTGTACAATATGCTGTTGTGAAATATCAAAAATTAAATGATGTTGTAGGATAATATCATGTAAGGATATTCTTTGCTCTAGGCCATGGCAATTCAATTTTAAACGGGCTGACAATTTCTTTTTGTAACTATATAAACTTTTTCAGGGAGGAAAAAACACGTATTACTTACCTTAACTCAAGAGGCCAAATATGTTGACTTTCAATTACAATCCTTATGACCTTTAAAGGAAACTTCTCTTTATTTCCTTCCAAAATGATTTTCATGTTACAGAGTTTCATTTAAAAATCTTTGTCTCATGAAGCAATTTCTCTTAAGGTTATGATGACCACTGTATGGATTGCCTCTCATGCCCCACCTTCCCCATTGTCTGTGCCCAAAGATTATGCTCATATGCCTGTACATTGGTCCCTCTGTTGATCTCTCCCCCTTATTCCCACCAACATCCACCTTCCCAGAGGTTTGATGTTTTGATCAACATTTCTCATTCTCTGGATCTGATCTTAATCATCAATCTATTTCATTCAATATATTCCAAACATGAGTGAGATCATGTGATATTTGTCTTTCTCTGCCTGGCTTATTTCACTAAGCATAATGCTTTCCATCTCCATCCATGTTGTTGCAAATGGTAGGAGCTCCTTTTTTATTGCAGTGTAGTAGCTGTGCCACAGTTTTTTAATCTAGTCATCTGCTGATGGGCACTAAGGCTGTTTCCAAATCTTAGCTATGGTGAATTGTGCTGCTATGAACATAGGGGTGCATATTTCCTTTCTGTTTGGAGTTTCTAGATTCTTCAGGTATATTCCTAAAAGTGGGATCACTAGGTCAAATGGGAGTTCCATTTTTAGTTTTTTGAGGAGACTCCATACTGATCTCCACAGTGGTTGCAACAGTCTGCATGCCCACCAGCAATGCATGAGGGTTCCTTTTTCTCCACATCCTCACCAACACTTTTCATTTGTTGATTTGTTGATGATAGCCATTCTGACAGGTGTGAGATGGTACCATATTGTTGCTTTGATTTGCATCTCTCTGATGATTAGTGACTTTGAGCAGGTTTTCATATGTCTCTCGGCCTTCCTTCTGTCATCTTTCGAAAAGTGCCTATTTTGACCAGTTGCCCATTTTTTGTTGGGTTGTTTATCTTCTTTTTTGTGAAATTCTATGAGTTCCCTGTAAATGTTGGAGATTAAACCCTTACTTTTGATATCATTGGAAAATATGTTCTCCCATGCAGTGGGCTTTCTTGTTGTTTTGTTGATGGTTTCCTTTGGTGTGCAAAAGCTTTTTATTTTGAAGTAGTCCCATTTATTATTTTTTTTTTTCTTTAGTTTCCATTGCCTGAGAAACTGTGTCGGTGAAAAAGTTCCTTCTGCATATGTCGGAGATTTTGCTGCCTGTGGATTCCTCTAGTATTTTTATGGTTCCCCATCTTATGTTTAAGTCCTTTATCCACTTTGAGTTTATGTGTATGGTGTAAGTTGGTGGTCTAATTTCATTTTTTTGCATGTTTCTGTCCAATTTTATCAGCATCATTTGTTGAAGAGACTGTCTTGACTCCATTGTGTGTTTGTGCCTCCTTTGTCAAATATTAATTGAGCATAATGGTTTGGGTCAATTTCTGGGTTTTCTATCCTAATCCATTGACCGATATGTCTGTTCTTGTACCAGCCAGTTTTAAGAATAGTGGCTTTGTAATACAGCTTGAAATCTGGCATTGAAATCCCACCTTCCTTGTTCTTCTTTCTAAGGATTGCTGCAGCTATTCAAGGTCTTTTTTTATTCCAGATCAATTTTTAGAAAGTTTGTTCTAGGTCTGTGAAGTATGCCTTTAGTATTTTCATGGGGCTTGTGTTGAATTTATAAATTGCTTTGGGTAGAATAGACATTTTGATTATATTGATTCTCCCAATCCATGAACATGGTATATTCTTCCATCTGTTTATGTCTTCCTCTATCTCTTTTTTTAGTGTTGTGTAGTTTTCTGTATGTAGGTATTTTATCTCCTTATTTGAGTTTATTCCTAGGTATCTTAATTTTTTGGGTGCGATGGTAAATGGGATTGCTTTTTTAGTCTCTTTTTGTAAGCTCATTATTGGAATATAGAAATGCCAAATATTTCTTGGTGTTAATTTTGTTTCCTGTTACATTGCTGAATTCATTTATTAAGTCTAATAATTTTATGATGGAGTCTTTAGGGTTTTCTATATACAGTGTCATGTCATCTGAAAATAAGGACAATTTTACTTCTTCTTTTCCTATTTGGATGCCTTTTATTTCTTTATCTTGTCTTATAGCAATGGCTAATACTTCCAGCAATATGTTAAATAGGAGTGGTGAGAGTGGGCATCCCTGACTTGTTCCTGTTTTTAAGGGAAATGGTTGTAGTTTTTGCCCATTGAATATGATGTTGGCTGTGGGTTTGTCATATATGGCTTTTATTATGTTGAGGTATGATCCTTCTATTCCCACCTTGCTGAGAGTTTTTATTAAGAAAGGGTGTTGGATTTTGTTAAATGCTTTTTCTGCATCAATTGATATGACTATGTGATTTTGATCTCTCAACGTGTTTATGTGATGTATCACGTTTATTGATTTGTGGATATTGTACCATCCTTGCAACCCTGGGATAAATCCTACTTGGTCATGGTGTATGATCTTTCTGACATACTGCTAGATTCTATTTTCTAGAATTTTGTTGGGGATTTTGGCATCTATGTTCATGAGGGATATTGTCTGTAATTCTCTTTCATTGTGCTATCTTTATCAGGTTTTGGTATTAGGGTGATTCTGGGTTCATAGAAGGAGTTTGGAAGTGTTCCTTCCTCTTGAATTTTCTGGAATTGTCTGAGAAGAATGGGTTTTAGTTCTTCTATGAATGTTTGGTAAAATTCCCCTGTAAAGACTTCTGGCCTTGGGCTTTTTTTTTGCTGGAAGGTTTTTGATGACTACTTCAATTTCTTCTATATTATCAGTGTGTTGAAATTTTTAGAATCTTCCTGTGTGTGTTTTGGAAGGTTGTGTTTTTCTAGGAATCTGTCCATTTCCTCTAGGTTGTGAAATTTGTTAGAATAGAGTTGTTCATAATATTTTTTAACAATCTTTTGTATTTCTGTGGGGTCTGTAGTTATTTCACCTCTCTCATTTCTTATTTTGTTTATTTGGTCCTCTCTCTTTGCTTCTTGGTGAGCCTGGCTAGAGGTTCATCAATCTTATTTATTCTTTTGAAGAACCAGCTCTTTGTTTTGTTGATTTTTTTGTATCTTTTTTTGGTCTCTATGTCATTCATTTCTTCTCTGATCTTTATTATTTCTTTCCTACTGCTCACAATGGGCTTTTCTTGTTGCGCTCTTTCTAATTCTTTGAGTTGTTGAGTTAGGTGATTCATTACAATTTTTTCCTGTTTTTTTGAAGTAGGCCTGTACAGATATAAACTTCCCTCTCAGCACTGCTTTCATGGCATTTGTGTCCCATAGCATTTGTGTTGTTGTGTTTTATTGTCATTAGTCTCCAGAATATTTTTAATTTCTTCTTTGATCTCATTTATAACCCAGTCATTGTTTAGTAACATGCTATTCAACTTCCAAGTGTTTTAATTTTTTGGAATGTTTTTATTGTAGTTTATTTCTAATCTTATGCCATTGTGATCTGAAAAAATGCTTGATATGATTTCAATCTTTTTGACTTTGCTTGTGACTCAATATGTGATCTATTTTTGAGAATGTCCCTTTGTACACTTTAGAAGAATGTATATTCCGTAGCTTTGGGATGAAATGCTCTGAAGATGTCAATTAGGTCCATCTGATCTAGTGAGTTATTTAGAAATGCTTCTCCTTTTCTGATTTTTGTTCTAGAGGATTTGTCCAGAAATATCAGTGGTGTTTTAAAATTTCCTACTATGATTGTATTGTAGTCGATCTCTCTCTTGATATCCTTCAGGAGTTTTTTATGTATTTAGGAGCTCCTGTATTAGGTTCATATATGTTTACCAGAGTTATATTTTCTTGATGAATTGCTCCTTTTAGTATTATGTAGTGGCCTTCCTTAACTCTTGTTATAGCCTTTACTTTGAGGTCTATTTTATCAGATATAAGTATTACTACCCCGTCTTTTTTTCTCATTTCTATTTGCCTGAGAAATGTTTTTCCATCCCTTCACTCTCAGTCTGTGTGAATCCTTTTCTCTGAGGTGGGTCTCTTGTAGACAGCAAATGTATGGGTCCTGTTTTCTTAACCATTCAGCTAACCTATGTCTTTTGATTGGTACATTTAACCCATTTACGTTTAATGATATTATTGACAAGTTCATGTTTATTGTCATATTTTACCTTAGTGTTTGTGTTTTTTTTTTTTTTTTTACCTTTTTCGTTCTTCTTTTTACAGCAGTCCCGTTAGCATTTCTTGCATTATTGGCTTGGTACTGATAAACTCCTTTAGCCCTTTCTTGTCTGTATAGCTCCTGATTCCACCTTCAATTTTGAATGATAGCCTTGCTGGGTATAGTATTCTTGGGTTCAGACCCTTGTTTTGCATCACTTTATATATTTCTTTCCATTCCCTTCTGCCCTGGTGTGTTTCTGTTGAGAAATCAGTTGATATTCTAATAGGAGATCCCTTGAAGGTAACTTTCTGTCTCTCTCTGGCAGCCTTTAAGATTCTTACTTTGTCGTTAGTGTTCACCAATTTAATTATGATGTGTCTTGGTGTCGTTTTTTGGGGGTTCAGCTTGTTTGGGACTCTGTGTACTTCTTGGAGTTTCATATTATTTTCCTTGCCAATATCAGGGAAATTTTCTGTCATTATTTCTTCAAATAGGTTTTCTATTCCTTGCTTTTCTTCTACTCCTTCTGGTATCCCAATTAAGTGTATGTTGTTTCATTTTGTGTTGTCCCAAAATTCCCTGATAATCAGTGCTCCTGATTCTATTATATTTACCAGTTTATTCTGTTGATTAAATTTTTAATTCACTTAATTTTTAGATTCATTTGTTGATAGATATGTATTTGTTGTTCATAATTTTTTGGCTTTTACCTTTTTCTTCTTCCTCTTCTTAAAGAGTATCTTTCAGCATTT
>PVJN01008940.1:39763-62517 GCA_004026805.1 Lasiurus borealis
TTACTTTCCCTTCAATTCTGAATGTTAGCTTTGCTGGACAGAGTATTCTTGGTTGTAGGCATATAATACTGGTTTGAAGTTGATGAACTCTTTTAGCTTTTTCTTATCTGTGAAGCTCTTTACTTTCCCTTCAATTCTGAATGTTAGCTTTGCTGGACAGAGTATTCTTGGTTGTAGGTTCTTGCTATTCATCAAGTTGAATATTTCTTGCTACTCCCATCTGGCCTGCATCATTTCTGTTGAGAAATCAGCTGACAGTCGTATGGGTGCTCCCTTGTAGGAAATGAACTGTTTTTCTCTTGCTGCTTTTAATATTCTCTCTTTGTCTTTTGCTCTTGGTATTTTAATTATGATGTGTCTTGGTGTAGTCCTCTTTGGATTACTTTTATATGGGGTTCTATGTGCTTCCTAAACATGTAAGTCTATTTCTTTGACCAGATGTGGGAAGTTTTGAGTCATTATTTCTTTAAATAGGTTTTCAGTATCTTGCTCTCTCTCTTCTGCCACCCCCACAATTCTGATGTTGGTACGCTTGAAGCTGTCCCAGAGGCTCCTTACATTATCTTAACATTTTTGGATTCTTTTCTCTTCTTGCTTTTCCAATTGAGTGTTTTCTGCTTCTTTATATTTCAAATTTTTGACTTGATTCTTGCCTTTCTCTAGTCTGCTGTTAGGTTTCTGTATAATATTTTTTATTTCAGTTAGTGTATGTTTACCTTCTAGTTGGTCCTTTTTCATATCTAGTTGGACCTTTTCCATTTCTAGTTGGTCCTTTTCCATCTCTAGTTGGATCTTTTGCATCTCTAGTTGGTCCTTTTGCATCTCCTCTTGGGACTTGATAAATTTATCCATTTTTTTCTAACATATTCTTGAAAAACCTTATAAGAGTGGTTTTGAACTCTATATCCAGTCGTTTCTTTTCCTCCATTTCTTTTGTTTGTGATCTCTTGCCTTGTCTCAGAATTTTCACTATGACTGGAGAACTTCTGTGTTGGATTCAGCCTTATGATACCAGACTTGCAAAACAGCAGAAGCCTCTCTATTGAGCTTGGGATGGGTGGAGTCTCAGAGCTTAAGGGACCGCCTTGCCTTAAAGTTGGCCCCACCAGCCACGGCCCCTGAGTCTCAAGTGACTGGGTAATCGCTGGAGCGTTCCTGGTGCGTGTGCACAGTGCATCTAGACCACTGCCTTTCTAGCTCCCCTGTACTCCTGGACCACATGAGTCTAGGTTCTCAGGGTTTCACCCAAAACAGGGGCTTAGTGGTTTCAGAAGTGGCACAGTTGGGAGGGTCTTTCTCCCTCCCTCTCAAGAAAGCCAGCGGCACAATCAGCAGTCTGTCCTCTGCACAGTGCCGTGTGTGCCACCAGACCTCCGGTCCCCCAAGACTCCCCCAAATTTCCGTGCACTTCTCCCCCTCCACAGTCCAAATTCCCCCCATATGAGTCTTGGCTGGGGTTTAGTGTTGTAGGATAAGGGGTTCAATGCCCTTGAGAGTTCTCGTTTCCCTCCTGCCAGAGAAAGCCAACTAGGTACTCCAGCACCCGCTCTCCCCACTCGCGCGTCTCCATACCTCAGCTTTTTGCAACTCCTCTGGGTTTCTGTGAACCCTTCTCTTTCCCTCCAGCTGCAGAATTTCCACTCAGCCAGCTTTCTTGTGGTTCTGGATGATGTCCGTTCTGTCTTTTAGTTGTAGTTTTGAAATTGTTGTGCGAGGCAGCAGTGTAGGTGTTTACCTATGCCTCCATCTTGGATTCTCTATTTGGGTTCTCTTGATGTAGATCTGTGAGCTTGAGCAGCACAACTGCTGTGTCTAGAAGTCAGCAGTCGTGGAGAGGAGTGGCCCTATTTTTGCTGTTTTGCACCCTTAATTGAGATTATGCGTGGCCAACGGGGATACACAGTGGCACCAAGGACCTGTCTGTCAGGGTGATGTGTTTCAGGGGCCTACACCCTGGAGAGGCATGGCTGTGGTGTCCAGAGTTAAAAAAAAATTCACACCCACAGGGGGTCCCAATGGCTCCCAGGCACTGTTTAGGGGGTGGGCCTGCAGGAACATGCTGCTTAAACCCTGCCTTGGGTGGCGGTCTCGAGGCTGCACTGCAAACAGACGTGACCAGAGAGGACCACAAACCAGATAGGAGGGCACACCACAGACAGGGCGACCAGAACACACACAGGGCCTAGGGCACCACAGACAGGGCGATCCTGATATGCAAGCACAGGTAGTAGGGTACTTCGCAAACTGGTGCAAAAACTGGCATGAAAACTGGCACGAAGGCACACTGCAGACTGGGGAACGTGCAGGCGGGACTAGTGTGTAGCTGCAGCTGAAACTATGGTACAGCCGAAACCGTGGTGCAAGCACATGGTGCGCGTACACTTGGTGACCCGGGAGATAGGAAGACCGGACCAGTGTGTGGCTGCAGCCACAGCTGCCGCTGCCGCTGCGCTGATGGTGCTAGGGAGGGGAAGGTTGCACTCACTGCTTTGGAGGCGGAGGTCCCAGGGTCCGAAGGTCAGCAGGTTCCGTGGGTCTGTAGGACTTTGACTGGAGTGGCTGTTGGGTTTTAGGGCAGCTCCAAGGCCTGTCTGGCTGGGGGTGTTGCTGAGTTCCCAAAGAAAGGCCGTTTTTCTCCTCAAGGTGGCGTGAGCTCTGAGCTCGAGTCCTGCAATCTGGAGAGTGAAAGCCGCAACGGCAGTCTCTTCTTGTCCAAGAGAGCCTGGACTGCCAGCCCCCACTGCTCCCATGAGATCCAACTGTCCCTCACTCAATCACACACCCACCACACACCCATACACTGTCCTTTTGTCCCCTCACTCACTTCCTCTCCTTCACCTCTGTCCTGCCAGCTGCCATTATCTACCACCCTCCCCGTAATATGCAGATTAACTCAGCAAAGATGGCAGGTAAATTTGCATATGCAGGCAGCGCAGGCAGTGCCCTATGCTGCCAGTGGGATCCAAGCTGCAGTCAGGACCAGGCAGGCAATAGGGGCAGCTCCCAGAGCTGTCTGCCAGAGTCCAAGACCCCCACAGCCCTTCTGCCTGCCCAGGTCCAAGCCCTGATTGCGACGGCAGCTTGGGCCTGGGCAGGCGGCAGGGACAGTACCCCATGCTGCCTGCCCGGGTCCAAGCTGCCCTGCTATCATGGGGCAAAGAGCCCAGGCCAAGCCATGGGGCAAAGAGCCCAGCTGAGGTTCCTGGTATCACAGAGAGAACAGGCCAGCAGAACCTGGCCAAACTGCCCCTGCAATCCCAGGTGAAGAAGCCCCTCTGCTGATCAACCTGCACTAGGGACCTGTTGGGGCGTGGTGTGGAGTCCAAGGCTTCTAGCCTGCAGCCATGGGAAGTCTTCCTCTCCCCAGAGTTAGGAGCACCAGCCCTGGTCTACCCAGTTGCTTGGTCCTGACTGTAGGGGTGAATTCCTGCAGGCTAGGGTTTGGTCCCCACGCATTAGCAGTAGACCAATGCCTTTGTTATTGCTTTGTTATTGCCAGGTTTTAATTGGACAATTAAGCGGTCTTGTCGCCAGCTTAGCAAAATCTTTTAGGAGGAGAATTCTGTCTGGGTTTTCTCAAATTCCCTCAGCCCCTACTCACCCCTCTATAAAGGCGTAGAACAAGTGAGGCCCCTTAAAAAAAAAATCAGAGGTCTCCAGCAACAGTGCGCCTCTCTCATCACAGTCATTTGGACTGGATGACATTTGAGTATTTATCTAAGCACAATGACAGAGAAACACAAGCTCAAGTCATGATCTCTGCCCTTAAAAAAATTCACAATCTTATTAGAGTGAGTGGATGATAAAAGTGCACTAATAACATCAGAATGTGAGGCAACAATACAGAGAGGAACAGTGGCAATTGCTAGGATGATTTTTCAATAATTAGTACAAAGAGTGTGTGCTATGAATTAAATAAAAAAAATGTGTGGAAGTAAGTGCTTCATGAGTATGGCATCCCTTCCTATTTTAAAGGAAGTTGAGTTCCATGTGAACTGTGTACTATGCTATGATACCTGAGGCACAGGACAAGGGAGGCCTTAAGTTTACTATGCTTTGATATTTGAGTTATTTTTTATTGTTCAATGTAATTTATTTCTGTATGCCTCAGTTTTGTAATAGTTAAATTACTAGAATAATATATCTTGTTATAAAATATTACTAGAAGATCAAATGATCAGGTGATATTTACTATTATTTTCTATAAATGAACACAATCACTGGTATACTAAAGTGATAGGTATTATAGAAATATTCAGATAGAGAGACCTACAGGCTTGATTGCAAGTGAGGCTTCCTATCACAACCCGAATTTATTGCTTAAAAAAAGCAGGGAGCCAACTAGGAACTGAACCAAATATAAGCCTTTGAAGGGCAAATGTAAATTGGATAAGCTTTGCTATTACAAGAGCAAGAAGAAAACTTTCAGATGTAAGAATGAAAACCACATTGCATCCACTCTAAGTAGCTGTTAAAGAAAAAGAACAGTATACTATGAAAATACTTAATACAGATTGTAAAGACATTTGTTCAAAGAGGATTTCCTAGAGTAGGTGATACTTCAGTTAATTTTTTCAAATGTGAAGAGGTTAGCTAGATAAGAAAAAAAGTTGTAGGGTTCCAGAATTGCAGAGGGTGCAGGCAGGGCTAAGGAAACACCCTCCCCCCCCTGCATGAATTTTGTGCACTGGGCTTCTAGTTTAATAATAAGGGTCACATTTTTTTCTTATTTGGGGCATTAAATAGGCTGATATATCAGGGATTTCTTATAGCTCTATACAGCATAAATGTCATCACAATAGCTTATTAAAATAGGGACTCATTTTTCTCACATGATAGGACTGAGGTGTAGGGAGTTCACAGCTTGTCAGCTATTTAAGGAATGAGACTCCTTTTCTTTTCCTGATCTGTTATCTGTAGCTTGTGGCTTTTGTCCCCATGGTTGCAACATGGTAGTTACAGCACTAGGTGTAATGCAGCAGACCATACAGGAAAAAGAGAAAGGAAAGACCAAAATGAGTTGGTTCTTTTAAAAAGTACTGCTGTTATCCTTTTTCAAAATCTTTCACTTACATTTCATTGGCCAGGACTATGTTATATGGACAACCCTGAGGCATAAGAGAGTCTGGAAAGATGAGAATTTTAAATTAAGCATATTGAAGTTCTGCTTGGAAAGAAGTAAGGGAAATGGACGTTGGGAGGCATTTTTTCCCCCATCCCTGATATTGCAGTTTTTAAAGGTATTTTGATGATGTAATGTTGGGCTAACTTCTCTCTGGGAAACTTGGGTAATTGAGGATAGGATGAGGGGTAACAGAGCTGAGACAAGAAAAAAAGTGAAATGAATCATGAAATGTCCCGACCCGCGGGTTAAGTCAATGAGGACCCTAGAGGGGGAGTGGGGATGAAAGGGACAAGAGACACAAGGAATGGGGACAAGACAAAGTTCTGATCAAGTCTCTTTTATTCAACAGTAGATGGGGTATTTATGGGGAGAAGGAGGAATGAGGAAGTTAGCGAAAATTCCTAGCCCTAAGGCGAAACGCCTGGCTTTCGGGAGATAGGGAAAGATAGGGTTTGGGGTAATAGAAACCTAGCCCAAGGTTAGTGATAATGTGGCTGGCGCTTACTACAAAATGGCTGTCAAGCACAACAAGTTTCCCACAATGAAATGATTTGGGAATTCCAGTGTAAGCAGTTGGGCCCCTGGGCAGGCCAATTCAGAGAACTCTCAGGAAACATTGTGTGTCTCTCTGTAACATGGCTTCACCTAGTTACTTCATTGATGAGGAGATCCAGATCTGGTGGCAATTTCCCATTCCAACTCACTTGTCAGCTTTAGTAAAACAAGTCATAGGATTTGAAGCTGATGGACAGCTGATTAGTAGAAATCAAGGCAGGTAAACCTGGTTCTGCTGCTTAATAAGACAGGTAAAATCTTTTCTACTACATACAAATTTCAATAACTTTATGTTTACATAGGCAAACAATACTTAACTTGTTATTTTATTTTTAACTTTTAAAAATATATACTTTTGCTGAAACTAGTTTGGCTAGAGTGTCAGCCTGCGGACTGAAGGGTCCCAGTTTCCATTCCAGTCAAAGGCACATACCTTGGTTGCAGGCACATCCCCAGTGGGGGGTGTGCAGGAGGCAGCTGATTGATGTTTCTTACTCTCTATCTCTCTCCCTTCCTCTCTGTAAAAAATCAATAATATATTTTAAAAATATAAATAAAAATATATACTTTTATTGGTTTCAGAAAGAAGAAAGGAGTGGGAGAGATAGAAACATCAGTGATGGAAGAAAATCATTGATCTGTTGCCTCTTGCAGGACCCATACTGGGGATAGAGCTCGAAGTCTGGGCATGTGCCCCCACTGGGAATCAAGCCATGACCTCCTGGTTCATAGGTCAACACTCTACCACTGAGCCACACCAGCTAGGCTATTTTTAACCTTTTAAGATTTTATGAAAATTTCAAATAAATACGTAAGAGGTAACACTGCCCATCACTCAGTATCAACTATTGTTAATTCATCACCCATGGCCTCTCTTGTTTCTTATTTCAGCAGCAATACACATCTTTCCCCAAGATAATTTTGAAGCAAATTTTTAAACTCTTATCAGTTTTCATAAATAGTTCAGTATATATCTCTAAAATTTAAGGCTCTTTACCCATTCTGAATTTAGATTTCTCCAGATTCTAAATTTTATACAGTTTTTTCAAGCAAGGTTTAGTATAACAAATACATGTTGTAATTTATAACTGTGTTTCTTAAATCCCTTTTAATCTACACAGTCCTCTTTCTCTTTGTTTTTCCTTGCAGTTTATTTTCAGAAAAATCCAGGTTCAACAGCATTTCCCACATCCTGGACCTCCTCATCTCTGGTGTCATATTTCTCTGTGGGTTATTTATTCTGCAAGCTGATTGGGAGAACTGAAGGCCTAATTGATTTAAGTTGGAATGGAATGATTTTTTGTTTTAAGGAATTAAAATCATTCTATAAGTATAAATTTAACCTTTTTTTCCTTATGTAAAATGTCTTTGCCAGTACCACCTTCTTAACTCAATGCTAAAGAAAATTACTTTGAAGGAAAGGGTAAGCACCTTGTTCTTAGTTTGGAATTTTAGATCCATGCAGTTCAGTTTTGCTGTTAGATTTAATATTATTCGGTTTCATAGTCAAAATATATTTTCCAAATAAAATGAATATGATTATGGTCATTCCCCCCAACCCCCCACCCTCAGTTTCAGGCTTCTTATTATGGTCACTAATATCAGGCAGTTCTGATTCTGTCTATATGATTATATTGTAGTTAGCTATTTTTTTCTATTACTTACTTTAGCCCATACTTAGGTCTAATTAATTCAGACCTAATTGAAATAAAGTTACTTTCAGTAATTAAAAAATATCCTGTATTAAGCATATTGACATATTGTATAATTTTATATAAGCCAACTAAATATGCTTACTAATAATAGATAAGGGCTCTTTTCACTTAATTTAATCAGAATCACTTTTGAGTATCAAACTATAGGCAAAGTTAGCTTGAAATTGGGTCACTGTCTTAAATCTGCCTCTTAACAACTAAGTTCTTTTTCTTGCTTACCTGTTTGTCCCCAGCTTCCCACCCATACACAGTGAAAGGTCAATGTGCTCATGACTTAGGTCAAAATTATTATAAATTATTAATTTATTATTTCTCAATTCATCCAACTTACCTATATTTAGGTCTTACCTATAGTTATGTCTTACATACATTTAGGTCTTAAATAACAGTTATGATTTGAACTTCCATAGTCTACAATTTTTTTTTTCAATCATAGGATTATTTAATTTAATTTAATGTAAATAATTTGTTGCCAGAACCGGTTTAGCTCAGTGGATAGAGCATTGGCCTGCGGACTGAAGGGTCCCAGGTTCAATTACGGTCAAGGGCATGTATCTTGGTTGCGGGCACATCCCCAGCAGGGAGCGTGCAGGAGGCAGCTGATCGATGTCTCTCTCTCTCATCGATGTTTCTGACTCTTTATCCCTCCCCTCCTCTCTGTAAAATATCAATAAAATATACAGTGGTACTTCGAGATACGAGTGCCCTAACATACGAGATTTTTGAGATTCGAGCAACAGTTGAGATATGAGTAATCGCTCAGATTGGCGGGCTGCATACGACCCACCAGTTTACTGGGACTCGAGTGTCTCATAGTTTCCCACGCCTCAAGGTTACAAAACAAATTAAACTTGTATCTCGAGGTACCACTGTATTTAAAAAAAATAATTTGTAAAAGGACTCTGTACAAAAATAAAGGAATACTTGAAGTAAAAACTTCCTTGAAGGAGGGGCCTGGAGCCCTCCCCTTCTCACAGTTTTCTCCTCTGTAACTACCCTTAGCGTCTCCCATAATTCCTAGAGCACTAGGCTTCATATTTCTTCATTATTAAGGACGGCCTCTGTGTTGTACATGAGAATGAACAAAGTTGGGAGGTGATGGGATCAGTCAATGAAACAGTAAAGGGTTTACGGCTTTTTGTCTGGGCTTGTCTCAAGCCTGCTCTTTTTCCTAAATGTTCTTTGATGGTATTATAGCAACCCCATAGTAATATCTGGTTCCTAACTTTAGCTCTCGAGTTAATTATGAAATGTATACTCAAGCTTGTAAGTCTTCTGAGATATGTAAATTTTAAAATTATTTGTGATTCAGAAATTCTTGCTTAGTGAAATGTTTTGAATGCTCTTTAATGAAATCATCCTGTAATACTCTAGAGAATATCCTTATAGCCTGTTGTCACTGCACATTGTGAGGTTAAGCACCCATCAGAAATCTTTTGGTCAATAGGCACAAATTAAATTAAGTGTCCTTTCTAATTAAGACAGAAACAAATAAAACATACTTCAGGAAATCAATGAATTGGAACAGAAAAGGGACAATTAAGTTTAAAGCTCATCATTTTAAATTGAATTGGTAAACTTGGATCCCCACAATTTGAATTTAATGTATTTGGATTCAGACCTTCTTTATTTCCAGTTCTACTTGACTCCCTCCTTATTTTATATTTCTAATTTGTGTCTCAGATTCTCTTCTTTAATTTATCCAGAATACCAATTTCTAATAAACCTTACCTTTAGTTAGTGCCATTCTTTCATAGGATTCCTTTCAACTCCTTATAAACAATCAGATCAAATTGAAGCGCTTAAGATTTGCCAACTGGCCTTAAATATGAATCTTAGTTTCCTTAACATGGCCCTACCTTTCCATCTTAACTGATATTCTTAGTAGTCCAGAGTGATATTAAAAGTTCTTAACAATTGGTATAACATGGGCATTGATCAACCACAACATAGTCATAAGATTAGATAATTTTTGGAGACCCCAA
Organism: Lasiurus borealis; assembly: GCA_004026805.1. Lineage (NCBI taxonomy): Eukaryota > Metazoa > Chordata > Mammalia > Chiroptera > Vespertilionidae > Lasiurus > Lasiurus borealis. The sequence goes on from PVJN01008940.1 coordinate 49,144, forward strand.
ATGCTGGGGAGATCCAGGCAGCAGGGTAGTGCCTAGCTATACTAGACAAAGTAAAAACATTTCTATATGTGAACAATGGGTATGGTAGATGCTCTGTTAGCCTCCTTAGGGCTTGTCTCAGTTGAAAAGAGCTAAGCCTTTCTGGGATTCTCTGTTCTCAGAGACTGAAAAATGCTGATGTTTAAATGTCTGGCCTTTTTGCCCGGCCAGCATGATTAAGTGGTTGAGCATGGACCTAAGAACCTATTGATCTATGAACCGGAAGGTCACACTATTCAATTTCCAGGCAGGGCACATGCCCAGGTATCAAGTTCAATCCCTAGCGGGTGCCTGAAGAAGGCAGCCAAGCCATGATTCTCTCTCATCATGAATGTTTCTATTTCTCTCTTTCTCTCCCTTCCTCTCTAAAATCAATAAAAATATATATTAAAAAAGAAAAGAAAAGAAAAGAAAAAAAAAAGTCTGGCCTTTTCACTCCTATTGGGATCATGGTGGGTGGCCATTCTAGTTCCAAAGATCCAATGGGATTAGATAATGTTGTCATTTTACCAGGATTGTACCTCCCTTTGTTACTCCTGCTCAATCCTGCTTCCTTCCCCTTTATTTCATTAGCATGATCTCAATGACCTTCCTAAGGTGTAACCTGCCTGTTTAATTCAACCCACCAGTCTACTTTCTCAAGAAACTTGACCTGAGACAACTAGTATGGCCAGCCATATCTACATAATATTTGGGCTGAATATAATCCTGTGCATATTTTAGTGTGAAAAGTAGGTATGCAACGAATATGTGTTGATTATTCAGTTCTCTTGGAATAAATCTGCTTTATAACAAAAAGGCCCATTATTTTGCTGCTGGATGACACTCAAGTATTCTCTTTGCTGATCTCCATTTGTGCTTTTAGCAGATAATTTAAGATAAAAGACCATATTGGCATGATTAAATGTGGTTATTCATGGCTATGGACAAGGGGCAAAATTTGTTATAATCAAACCCTTTGTTTCTAAGAATTCTCCCAGTTGAATTTTGGGAGAAGTGGCAATTCTGCTATCTTACATTCTGTGATCTTGGATAAATTCAGTTATCCATGAGACATCCTCATGAGCATTATCAACTCCCTCTCAACCCCATCCATGATGTGAACAAATGGAGTAGAATCTGGCCAACTTTTAAAGAAAAAGTTATATTAAATAGAAATCTTCTCTGGAGAGTTTGGCCTGTGAGGGATATCACAAAAGAAGGAAGATTCCAAACAATCAGGTAATAGCAGAAAATAACCAGCTTCTGGGAGTTCAAGGAGGAGAAGAGAGCTGGACTGAGAAGATACTAGTTATAAATGTGCTCAGGACCTGCCTACAGTGTAGGTATAGACTGAGAGTTTCACTGGGGATTCATCCAAGAAGGAATATGGGATGTGAGCTTGGAAGGGTAAGTGTATCAAGACCAACTTCTTAGGAAGTCTGCATAGGACCCTGACTCAGAAGGGCCCATGCTTGGATTAATGCTCTTCTCACCATCTTGAAATTCCTAATGTTTTTTGTTTTTTTTTAAACGGGGAAATGGCTCCACATTTTCATTGTCTACTGCCGCTCATAAATTATATAGAGTCTTAGGTGCAATATGTATAGCATCAGCTCTGCTCTGTGGGAATGAATGAGACTCTGTCCATCTGGACAATGGCCATAAATATCCCCAACACACACTCCAACATTGACAAGTACAGTGATTAAATGCCTACTCCAAGATTTGGCCCTACCAAGAGGCCATGTGTGATCATTTAATAATTTTTCATCACAAAAATGAGATGGGGTCTGACCAGCTTGGTTTGGTGGTTTAATGTCAATCTATGAAACAGGAAGTCACCCATTTGATTCCCCATCAGGGCACATGCTTGGGTTGTGGACTTGATCCCCAGTTTGGGGCATGCTGGAGGCAGTTGATCAATGGTTTTCTCATCTTTGATGTTTCTATCTCTCCCTCTCCCTTTCTTTCTGAAATAAATTTAAAAAAAATTGAAAAATGAAATGGGAAATTGCAGAATGCCTAGCTTTACTTCATATTAAGGTGCCAAAGCAAACAAGTAAAGTTTTAATTCTTGTTATCTAAACATGGAACTACATCTCTGCTTCTCTTCTTTAAGGAGGAAATACCATTTTCTTTTGTGATATGGCCAAATACATTGGTTTTTACAACTAAAAGTACAACATATTAACTTTACACGATGTCTTCTTCCTTTCCTCAGAGGGGTGAAAACATCCCATTGTCATCTTTTGGCTCTACTGAGTCATGGGGACACAGTGCTACCTTGAATACTCCTGCCTCTCTTGGCTGCCTTGGTTGCTTGGGCACAGCTATGTTCACAATGCAGAGTTTATAATATATTTCTCACTTATGTCTAGCACATCCAGTTTACAAAAATCTTAATGCTATTTAATAAATGCTTTTTGAATTGAATTGGAAAATATTCATAAATATTTTAGAGTCTGAACTTTCAGGAGAAACATATCTTAAGTTCTACTGAAATTACAGCTAAGGTCTATAAAGCAGCAAAATGTTCACACTTCAGAATTATTTATGACTTGCTCTCAACCTATGAAATAGTGTTGTGATGATTTAGATCCCACCTGTCTTCTATTCCTCAGAGTCTCTGAACTTTTAACAAATGCCTAGAGTTTTGTTCAATGACTTCATAGTTCAGCATTAAAAGGCCACTTTTTAGTTTAGGCCCAATTTAGAGAAAGACACTTCCCATTGGGTTAAGTGTTCAAACAGCTTTTTTTGGTTTCTTTTTCCTCTTCCCCCCCAGTGAAGTGATCAGATAAAATGATCCCTTTTCATTTGCCAAGGTGATATCTTCCTTCTGCTTGATTATATGATAACCAAAGTAAGGTGAGAAAGGCTGTACTCTTTCTTTAATGAACAGAAATGATAATTATATACATTTGGAAATGAAAAGTCAGAAAAAGAAAATTATTTCCTGGTAGTTCAATCATTTAGCTTTCTAAACATTGTTGATATTTTGGTGGTTTTATTTCAAGTCTTAGTTTCCTTGGCATAGATTTTCATTTGTAACACATAATCATAAATGTGATTTCTCTATATGATTTGTATACTGTTTTCTTATTTGTCATTGAAGAAAAATATTTCCATATTAGAAATTATTTATAAATATACTTTATATCACTACATAATATTCATTAGGTTGGTGTACCAAGATTATCATCTATATTTCTATTATAGGACACTTAAATTATTCTAAGATATAGCCAGTATAAATAATTATGCAATAATATACTTTTTTTTTTTTTTAGTTTTGTTCTCTGTACATGTCAAGTAACTAGTTAAGGATAGATTTCTCAAAATGGAAGTTATTGTGACAAGAATATTGGCACATTAGTCTGTATTCTTAAATTTTTAAAAATTATATTTATTGGGATGACATTGGTTAGTAGGGTCTTATAGGTTTCAAGTGTACATTTCTATGATATATAATCTGTATATTACATTGTGTGTCTACCACCCAAAGTCAAATAACCTTCTACTACCATATATTTGGTCCCCTTTACCCTTTACTATCCCCCACCCCTTCTCTCTGATAGGCACCGAACTGTTGTCTGTGTCTGTGAGTTTCAGTTTTATATCCCACGTGTGATTGAAATCATATCGTTCTTAGCTTTTTTGACTGACATTTGGCTTAGCATAATATTGTCAAGTTCCATTCAAGTTGTGGCAAATGGCATTTTTTATTACTTGTAATATCCTTCACCCGTCTGACTTCCTTCTCCAGTCTAGATTCTATTTTTGAGAAGTCTTCCGTGGCCCATAATAATAGCTTTTGCTTGAAGATCATCCACATTGTTACAAATGCCAGTATTTCATCCTTTCTTATGGCTGAGTAATATGTACTACATCTTCTTTATCCAATATATTCTTTTTTTTTAATTTAATAAATCTTTATTGTTCAGATTATTACAATTGTTCTGCTTTTTTCCCCCATAGCTATCCTCCCCCTGGTTCCCACCCCACTCTCTGCCCTTACCTTCTCCTCGCCCTCCGCACTGTTTTCATCCAAAGGTGTACAATTTTTGTCAGTCTCTTCCCTCACCTCCCATAACCTTTTTGCATGGAGAATTGTCAGTCCACTCCCTTTCTATGCCCTGATTCTATTATATTCATCAGTTTTTTCTGTTCATCAGATTTTTGATTCACTTGATTTTTAGATTCACTTGTTGATAGATATGTATTTGTTGTTCATAATTTTTATCTTTAACTTTTTCTTCTTCCTCTTCTTAAAGAATAGCTTTCAGCATTTCATATAATACTGGTTTGGTGGTGATGCACTACTTTAGTTTTTTCTTATCTGTGAAGCTCTTTATCTGCCCTTCAATCCTGAATGATAGCTTTGCTAGGTAGAGTTATCTTGGTTGTAGGTTCTTGCTATTCATCACTTTGAATATTTCTTGTCACTCCCATCTGGCCTACATAGTTTCTGTCAAGAAATCAGATGAGAGTCATATGGGTGCTCCTTTGTAGGTAACTAACTGTTCTTCTATTGCTGCTTTTAATATTTTCTCTTTGTCTTTTGCTCTTGGCATTTTAATTTTGATGTGTGTTTGTGTGGTTCTCTTTGGATTATTTTTGTTTGGGGTTCTGTGCACTTCCTGGACTTGTAAGTCTATTTCTTTTAGCAGGTGGGGGAAGTTTTCAGTCATTATTTCTTCAAATAGGTTTTCAGTATCTTGCTCTCTCTCTTCTTCCCACATCCCTATAATTCTGATGTTGGTATGCTTGAAGTTGTCTCAGAGGCTCCTTACACTATCTTCAAATTTTTGGATTCTTTTTATTTTTTCTTTTTCAGTTGAGTGTTTTTTTGCTTTTTTGTATTTCAAATATTTGATGCGATTCTTATGATCCTCTAGTCTGCTGTTTGATCTCTGTATAATATTTTTATTTCAGACAGTGTATGCTTAATTTCTAATTGGTTCTTTTTCATATCCTTGAAGGTCTTGCTACATTTATCAGCCTTTTTTAGAAAATTCTTGAAAAACTTTATAACCGTGGTTTCAAACTTTATATCCAGTCATTTGTTTTCCTCCATTTATTTCATTTGTGATCTGTTTCTTTATCTCTGCATTTTGGCTTCTTCCCTGAGTTTATAGAATGGCTACATGTCCTATGATGCCCAGTGGCTCAACCTCCCCAGTTACTTGAGGTGGACACTCATGGTGCAACCCTATGTGAGCTGTGTGTACAGTCTGGTTGTAGTTAAACCTTGATTATTGAAGGTATCACTGGGTGGAATTGCCCTCCAGGACAATTGGCTATAAGGATTAGCTGTGTCCACACTGAGAAAACTTCTGTGCTGGAGACACCCTTATGAGATAAGATTTGCAAAAGCCTCTGTGCTCAGCTTGGATGGGTCAGAGTCTTAGGACAAAGCAAACAGTACTGGTTTCCTGTCAGCCCTTCCTTAATAGACGCCTTTGTCTTGGTGTCTTGTGGTAATCACTGCAAGCACCTCTGAGAGAAAGCCGCCCTCAAGTTCCACCCACTGCCAGACAGTCCAGTTTCTCCCCAAATGAGTCTGGTTCTCAGAGTCTCACCTGGAACTGGAGTTCAGTGCAGCCAGGAGCTTTTGTCTCCTTCCCACTTGAGAAAGCCAGCCACATACTCAGCCACCCATGTGGCTGTGCATGTGCCTTGGTAACTCTCTGTGCATGTGCCTTGGTACCTCTGCCTTCTGTAGTTCCTCTGAGTCTCAGTGTGATTTTCTCCCTCCCGATAGTCCAGCCTCTACCCACATGAGTCTTGGTCCCCAGAGTCTCACCCGGAACTGGATTTCTGTGTAGTCAGGAGCTTTTGTCTCCCTCTTGCTTGAGATATCCAGCCACGCACTTAGCCGTCAATCCTCTCTGCATGCGTCTCAGTACCCCTGCCTCCTGCAGCTCCTCTAAGTCTCATTGTGCTTTTTTCTTTCCTTCTAGTTGTAGAATTTCCACTCATTCAGCCTTCCTGTGGTTCTGGATGATGTCCGTTGTGATGTAGTTTTGAAATTGTTGTGCAAGGCAGCAGTTTAGGTGTTTACCTATGCCACCATCTTGGTTTCTCCTCCAATATATTTTTTATATCATAGTTACATTGCTGTATTGTTGATATATTCTAAACTATAAAATATAGAAATATAGTCTTCATCACTCACTTTAATTTTGAATTTATGTTTTCTAATTTTTGCTAATTTGGTAGGTAAAATATCAATAATCAAATAAAATGCAAATATCCCAATGAATATTCTAAATGGTAGCTTTGTTGGGTAGCGTAATCTTGGTTGTAGAACCTTGCTATTCATCACATAGAATATCTCTTGCCACTCTCTTTTGGCTTGCAAAGTTTCTGTTGAGAAATCAGCTGACATTTATATGGGAGCTCCCTTGTAGGTAATCAACTGCTTTTCTTTTGTTGCTTTTAAGATACTCTGTCTTTAACCCATAACATTTTAATTATGATGTGTCTTGGTATGAGCCTCTTTGAGTTTCTCTTTTTTGAAACTCTCTGCACTTTCTGGACTTGTAAGTCTATTTCTTTCACCAAGTAGGAGAAGTTTTCTGTCATAGTTTTCTCTCATTTCTTCAAATAGGTTTTCAATATATTTCTGTCTCACTTCTCATTCTGGCACCCCCATAATGCAAATGTTGGTATGCTTGAAGTTGTGCCAGAAGGTCCTTACACTATTTTCATGTTTTTAAATTTCATTTTTCTTTTTTCTCTTCCAATTGGGTGTTTTTGTTTGTTTGTTTGTTTGTTTGTTTTTGTGTGTGTTGTTGTTTTTTTCTTCCTCATATTCCAAATCATGGATTTGATCCTTGGAATCCTATAGTTGACTGTTGAATCCCTGTAAATTATTTTTTATTTCAGTTAGTATATGCTTAATTTCTGACAGGTCCTTTTTCATGTCTTTGATGTTCTCACTAAAGTTCTTGAAAGTTTCACTAAGTCCCTTGAAGTTCTCATTAAGATCCTTGAATAATCTTATGCTTTGAACTCTATAGTACAGTGGTTCTCAACCTTCCTAATGCCGCGACCCTTTAAGACAGCTCCTGATGTGGTGGTGACCCCCAACCATAAAATTATTTCTGTTGCTACTTCATAACTGTAATTTTGCTACTGTTATGAATTGTAATGTAAATATCTGATATACAGGATGTATTTTCATTGTTACAAATTGAACATAATTAAAGCATAGTGATTAATCACAAAAACAATATGTAATTATATATTGTAAAATATTTATTTCTAATTACAATAAATGAAATTTTGTCTTGAATCATGGTGTAGCATGGGTAACAGTCTTCATATAACAACAGTAAACTACATTGCTACACTTTGCTACACCGAGGAGAGGTGTGTTGGTTCTTAAGACCATGAGAAATAGGTGTTTTCCAATAGTCTTGGTCGACCCCTGTGAAAGGGTCGTTCGACCCCTAAAGGGGTCGTAACTCACAGGTTGAGAACCGCTGATCTGGTAGTTTTTTTCTTTCCATTTTATTTAGTTCTTTTTATGGAGATTTAAATTGTTCTTTCATTTGTGATATGTTTTTTGTCTTTACATTTTGGCTGCTTTCTGTGTTTGCTTCTATGTATTATGTAGAGCTGCTATGGTAGAGTGGCCTTGTGAAGTAGGTGACTTCTAGGGCCCTGTAGTTTTGCATCCCCAGTTACCTGAGCTGAGCGCTCCAGTCTGTGTTGGCTGTGTGCAAAGTCTTATTGTAGTTGAGCCTTGATTGTTGTTGGTTTTCTCTGGGAGGAAATGACCTTCAGGCCAATTGGTTGTGAAGACCGTATGTTATTACATTGGAAGAGTTGCTGTACAGGAGACAACTCTATGGAGCAGAACTTGCTTCAGTGGGGCTTTGGTGCTCACTAAGTCTGCCCCTTGAGTGTGTAACTTGTAGATGTATAGAGTTGTAATCTGGTATGTCCTAAAGCTGTGCACCGGGTATACTGACTCTAGGCCTCCTGGGAGGTGCAAAATCAGTCACTGACTGGGGCCACCTGGCAAGAGCTATAACATGATCTTCAGATGGCTGCTACTTTTATTGGGCTTGTGAAGTGCCCAGACAAGACTCAGCTGTGAAGCAAGGCAGGCTAGTGATAGTGCTGGGTCTTGGGCCTTTTATTGATAGGTTTGGAGCCTGCTGGTACCAGCTACTGCTTATTTAAGAGATTTTAGAAAATTGTGAAGTCTGAGCCAGGACAGGTGATTTATATGGAAAATCCTCTACACAGAGCCTGGGTGGGTGGGGCTGCAAATTGGATGGGGTGGAGACTCAAGGAATTACCAGGACAGAACAAACAGTGTGAGCCAGGCTGATGAAAACTCAAATATGACTGCCTATCAGCTCCAAATAGGAGAAGTCTCAGCATAGGAACAATGTCCTCTATGAGCATTCCTATCTGGAAGAAAGCTGACCCAAGCTCTTTCTCTGATCCAAATAACCCAGTTCCTCCTCATATGTTCCTCAACATCCCCTTCTTCTTCTCCCCAAGCTGTTGTACCAGTGCTAGGGCCCCAAGGGAGGGAATCCAAGTAATTTCATGTGCTGGCCCATTAAAAGAAAATGCCTGGGTCTCCAGCAGCCTCCCTGTCACTTAGCCATAATCCTTGTTGGTTTTTATGGCCCAAAGTTATATTGACTTCTCTTCCGGGCTCTGGAATCCTGGGCTGAGGTTCTGGTGTGGGGCTGGGACCCTTTGCTTCTTATGGGAGCCTCTGCAATGGAGATACTCTTTTTAATTGTAAAAACAACCAGCCTGTTCTGTATCTCTGCCCCTCCTACTAGTCTTGATATACTTTTATCTTCACTTCTCTAGTTGTAGGACTTCCATTCAGTTAGATTTCAGGTGGTTCTGAATGATGGCTGTTCTGTATTTTAGTTGTACTTTTGATATGAAGGTGGCGAATATTGGCATTTACTGATGCGCCATCTTGGTTCTCTCTTAACCAACAACTTTCAATGGAGAATCTTAAATTCAGAAATCTCTAGATTTTTTCCTTGTGGGCAGGTAAATTAAATAATTGTCCTGGAGACAAAGTGTGACAGTGTGGCCCTTGGCATTTCCCACCAGAGTGTTTCAAATTTTATTTAAATAACATTAACTGAATCTCTGGCTTTAACACAGCAACCTTTATATTCATCACCTATTTTACTCACTCCAGATAACAAATGACTGGTATTCCGCTAGGTTTATAAAGACCAATTTATTAAAATATTTGTATTTTCTAAAGTTGCAAATAAAAGAAATGCCACTTCATGATCTGAATACTTACAAAATGGATTTACACATTACACAGTAAGAGACAGGACAAATTTACTTTAGGGCAAGGCTGGGATAAGAAAAACTTTAAGGCATAATTTTAACTGTCTTCAAGAATGGGTAGTAATAAAAGACCATTGAACATAAGTGTGAGACCAGGAGAAAGGCCATAAAAGCAGTTAAAATCCTTGTTTTATTTATTTATTTATTTATTTTTATTTTTGGGGGTAGACTATGTGTAAAATACTTAGGTTAGAATAAAAGAGTTATAAACATGACTAATTGAGGCTATATCTAGAAAGAGAGTTGTTTTCCAATGCATGGTTATAGATGCCTCTGAATGTTTTTTGTAGAATATCTCATAATAAAATACATGCTTTAGGGAGGTTTATCTGGTAATAATATGAAATCTAGGTGCAACCAAGGAGTGAAGTAGATAAACCAAAAGGCACTCTATTTCCTCATCCAAATTAAAGTGACAAAGGTAGGGTAATGGCACTGGGAAAGGACAGTTGTGAATGGGAGAGTTATAACAAAGAAAGAATTGACAGGATGTGGTGAGTGATTTCTTATGGGGAGACATAACCTTTCTTGCCTCCTTGCTCAGGGAGGCATCATTCTAGAGACGTGCCACCCTTGAGTTATTATGTGCTGAAAGCTGGGTAAATTCCAGCTAGAGGTGAGTTTGTCCTCCAATGGTCTGAAGCAGATTACCACAAATTAAATTTCATGCTAACCTGCTCTAAGCCAGGAACACATCATTAAACTTCAGGGTTATCTAGTTGATCATACTAAAAAATCTATTTCCACTGTTCCCTTGATGACAGTTGTGAAAATATTTTAATCGCAGTATGAAATCACTTTATAATATGTCACCAAAGCAATTATGCATCCTCTGAAATGCAATACAGAAAAGAGGCTCATGGGATGAAACCATTACTTTTTGGTTAGGAAATGCTCTAATATCTAGAAATGGCTTTGACAGGGCTGCTAAAATCCAGGTCCACTCTTCAAGCCAGGTCTATACCTGGCGAATTGAATTATTTTGGTGGAAAATTAACACTGTCCACCCTCTCCTGCCTCCTTTGTCTATATTGATTATACAACTTTGGAGAAAATCTATACTCCTCTGCAGGGCCAGAAATATTGATGCCAATGTCAGTTAAAAGTGTGGCCTGAGGAAGTCAGAGAGGAAAGAAAACAAATGTGTGTATCTGTCTGTGTGTGTTTACCAGAAGATAACTGAAGAATGCAATAGGCAAGCAATAACCTGTTTTTTGTTTGTTTGTTTGTTTGTTTGTTTTTTAATCCTCACTTGAGGACATACTTAGAGAAAGAAGAGAGAGGAAGAGAGAGAGAGAAAGAAACACATCAATCAGTTGCCTTCTATATGTGCCAGACCATGGATGGAACTTGAAACCTAAGTATATGCCCTGACTTGGAATTGAACTAGCAGCCTTTTGGTGCATGGGATGATGCTCAACCAACTGAGACATCCTGGCCAGTAACAATAGCCTTTATTTAATTAGGGATATATGAGTGTACCAAGTGTCTGTATTAATGCCTGGAATTTGGTGTTAAGACTTTATCTGAAATCTAACAGAAAGGATGTTATGGGGAAAATGTATTCTCTTATAAAACTCTACCTGGTGAAGATAAAGCCAAGTGATTACCAATGTGAGAATCAAGAAATCAAGGCTTAGCAATGTCAAACTAATCAATTAGATAAAACTTTAAAAAGGAAATCAATATAATTCAGAAGGAAAAGAGAAAAAATGAGTTATATAATGAGAAAGACACTTTGAGAAGATGAAGCTTTTGTATGTGTGCACCCTTTCTTCAGGATGTCATGGATTTGGTGGCAAGCACATGTGAACAAATAGGGCAATATCAACATTCATTTAGCCTCTAAATGACTGTAATTGGTTACTATGTCACTGGAGTTAATATATCGAGATGCATTAGTCTTCTAGGCCTGCTGAAACAAAATCCCATGGACTAGGTGACTTGCACAATATAATTTTATTTTCTCACAGTTCTGAAATCTGAAAGTTCAAGATCAAGGTGTTGGTGGGTTTTGTTTTTCCCCAGGCCTCTCTTCTTGATTTGTAGATAGCCACCTCCTTGCTGTGTCTTCACATGCCTTTACTTTGTATGTATTCAGCTCTGATGTCCCTTCTTCTTCTTATAAGGACACCAGTCAGATTGACTCCATTAAACTTCAATTGCTTCTTAAAAGTACATGTCTCCACAGTGCAGCTGTCGGCCCCATTTGAGGGGTGCAGTGGGGTGGTTCTGTGCAGCACTCTGTGGAGCCAGTGATACTAGATCTTGGAGAAGGAGTTCATTGAAATTCAGGTGCTGCCAGGCACTTATACTCACGATATTTGCCTGCAGAGCTGGCAGGTGGTGCTGGTGGTGGGTGGCCATGAAATTTTCCAGGGAAAACTCTGATTCCACCATAGCTGATGAGTGAACATAAACTTTGGAGAATAGAAGGATAGTTTGTATTATTCTTACAAAGACAAAGGGAGATGCAGAAAATTATTGGACTTCTAGAATCTAAATATGCAACTGATACTAGGATGCAAGACCAAATGCATAAAAAAATTTATATTAGAGAGATTCCAGAAAGAAAATTCTGGACTTCAGTGGAGCAGAAATCTCAGGAAACTATACTAAAGGTGGACCAGATTTCTCAACTCTGGAGAAAAAAAAACCTGCTATTTATTTATTTATTTATTTATTTATTTATTTATTTATTTATGCTTCATTCTGTGGACCCTGGCAAATGTTGCCAACTTGATCAAATGAACAGATTATGCATGTTAGGTCTGCCCTGAAGGAGCCAGGCCAAGCGATGTAGTACGAGTTTAAGAAATTCTATTCCATTCTCTCACAGCAGCTGAGACCAGTGTGTTGGTGTCAGCCCCAAAGCATGGTTAGATTCTCTTATATAAGGTAGAAATATGCAATATAAGGTCAGGGTGTGGGTACAAGAATTGGTCATGTGGAGGGAAGGACATGAGTGAGTCAAGGTAGGAGAGTGTGGAGGTCAGTCAAGAGGGGGGGATTCATCTTACCTTGCTTCTGCAGGCACCAGTGTCTGCTCCAAGCTCTGGGAAAGGGCTTAACCAATATATATTTCAGAAAACATGTCCAGGCAGAGGAGATTAAGGTTAGTTCATTCTAACTATGTGGGGGGAAGAAAAATGTGGATGTCTATAGTTAACAAATTGCAAAATATTTAAATATGGTTCTAAAAATTTCATTCAAATATGACTTACATGGAACATCTCTTAAATACAGTGGAAACTATTCTATTAATAAATAGTTACTTTTTTGTACTTGGTTTTGCTCAGCATGAAGTTTCATATGTGCATTTTTCTAATTTCATTTTTAATATAGGGTATTAATTTAAATTTTAATATAGATTATAATGAAATGACAGGGTGACTTCAGGGAAAATTTAGTTTTTTCTTTCAATAAACTTTCCAAAACAGAAGAAAAAACAAACAGTACCTATCTCCAAATACAGTTACATTCTAAGGTCTGAGGAATTAGGGTTTCAATATATGAATTTTATCTATAACTCCAGAATTCTTTCTCTTTCTTCCCCACACTAGCTCTTTTCCTAAGCTTCACTATTTTAATTTATGAAATTCCATCCTTTTATTTGCTCACCCCACAAATTTTAGTGGCAAGCTTGACTTTTCTTTTATTCTTATATCCCATATCCAATAAACAAATCTGTTGGGTTTATCTTCAAAGTGTAAGTAGGATATGACCCCTTCTCACCACCTCCAGTACTCTAGTCTAGTCCATCCTATTGGATGATAGCCTCATGAGGCAGCATCTCCTCTGTAGTCTTCCTGCTTTTCCTCTTATTCCCTTCAGTCTCATCTCCATGTGCTCTGCATAAAAAGAACCCATGACAAGATTTCTTCACTATATATAGATCTCTTTCTAGTACTTACTTGCACTTGAAAAGTATGCGTGCACATACATTATATATGTATGTTTTGTAGTATATCTCTTATCACTAAAAAGTAAACTCAAGAG
>PVJN01008941.1:0-63819 GCA_004026805.1 Lasiurus borealis
AAAAAAAAATCTAGGTATTTTGCTTGCCCTGGGCTTTCTTTGCCCTCCATGTTGGTGGATCATGCATTTCCCTAACGTAAACATATTGTACTAAATGTAGCCCACCCAGGGTCTCTGTAGATCATTTGAGTATTTTAAAATTTTCTTCCAAAAATAGTGGCTCTTTTTCTCCTTCACCCTGTGTTTATTGATACATAAATGACATGTAACATTGCGTAAGTTTAAGGTGGAAAACTGAGGATTTAATATATATATATATATATATATATATATATATATATGCATATATATATATATATTTAAATGATTACCACAATAAAGTTAATTAGCAATTCATTATTTCATAGATACATTTTTGTGAATAAGCCTTTTAATATATACACTCAATAATTTTCAACTGTACAGTACAACACTGTTATCTATAGTCACCATGTTGTACATTACATTATTTATCCTATAACTCAAACTTTATACCCTTTGGCCATATTTAACCATTTCCATCACTCCTCTGGCAACCACTAATCTACTTTCTGATTTCATTAGTTCAGTTTTTAAAAAGTCCACATATAAGTGAGATCATACAGTGCTTGTATTTCTCTAGCTGACTTATTTCACTTAGCATAAAGCCCTCAAGTTTCATCCATGTTGTTGTAAATGGCAGAATTTCCTTTTTTATTATGGCAAAATACTCTATTTTATGTATTATATACCATATTTTCTTTATCCTTCTTTCTATGGACACTTAGGTTGTTTTCAGGTCTTGGCTGTTGAAAATAAGCTGCAATGAACACAGGAGTACAGATATCTCTTCAAAATAGTGATTTTATTTCCTTTTGAAAAATACCCAGAAGGGGATTGCTGGATTATCTACACTCATAAAAGAGAAACATGCAAATTGACCATCACTCCGCTATACCCACCAGCCATGCCCACCTGCCAATCAGGAGCAAGAAGGCAAGTAAACCCAACAAAGATGGCGGTGGCCACAGAGCTGGAGTGAGCATGCTTGGATTGCTTCTGGTGATGGAAGAAGCCAAGCTTACCACTTGCCCTGGCCCCAGCTCAAGGCTCCAAAGTTTCAATTATAGAAGATAAATAAATCCCAGATACCTGCTTCCAGCCGGCCCTGGCCTCCACTCAAGGAGGCGCTGAAAAAAAAAAAAAGGGGGAAAAGAAGGAGGCGCTGGGAACCTGGATCACTAGGGGGCGTGACCAGCCTGAAAACAGCCCTCAGCTCCTCACCCAGGTTTGCCACACTCCCTTCTGGTGAGGGTCCTGCTGGGGGGCTTGGCCAGACTGCAAACAGCCCTCAGCCCTTCACCCAGGCTGCCCTACATTCCAAGGGAACCCTCACCTTAATCCGGAACACTCTTCAGGGCAAACCAGCCAGCCCCCACCTGTGGACCAGGCCTCTATCTATACTAATAAAAGGGTAATTTGCTAATTAGACTGGGAGACCTTCCAGGAGACATTCTGGACATTCTTCTGGACAAAGCCATGTTGGTGGGGCCAAGGTAGAGGTGGTTAGAAGCCAAGAGGGGAGGGCAGTTGTGCATGATCAGGCCAGGGTAGGAGGGCAGTTGTGAGTGATCAGGCTGGTGGGGGACAGGACCGTTGGGGGTAAGCAGACCAGCAGGGGGTCCAGTTGGAGGTGAGCAAGACATCAGTGGGGGTCAGTTGGAGGTGATTAGGATAGTGGGTGGCAGTTTGGAGTGAGCAGGCCAGCAAGGGGGCAGTTGAGGGTGAGCAGGGTAGTGGGGAGGGGAGGTGGGGGAAAGCAGGACAGCAGGGGAGGCAGTTGGGGGTGAGCAGGCCAGCAAGGGGGCAGTTGGGAGTGAGCATACTGGCATGGGGGGCAGTTGGGGGTGATCAGGATGGCAGGGGGGACATTTGGGGATGCACAGGCTGGTGGCAAGGGTCAGTTGGGGGTGAGCAGGCCAGCAGGCAGAGAGCATAGTTAGGGGCAATCAGGCAGGCAGGCAAGGCAGGTGAGCGGATAGGAGCCAGCAGTGCCAGATTGCGAGAGGGATATCCGGCTACCAGTTTAGGTCCGATTCCTGCAAACTGCCAGTAGGACATCCTTTGAGGGGTCCCAGATTGAAGAGTGTGCAGGCCAGGCTGAGGGACGTCCCCCCCTGCACAAATTCCTTGCACCAGGCGTCTAGTATAATAATAGTTCTGTTTTAAATTTTTCAAAGCACTGCCATACTGTTTTCTATAGTGGTTATTCCAATTTATATTCCCATCAACAGTGCAAAAACATTCCCTTTTGTTCATATCCTCACCAGTATTTATCTATTGTCTTTTTGCTAATAGACCTATTCACATGTGTGAAGTGATAATCTCATTGTGAATTTGATTTAAATTTCCACAATTATTTGAACATATTTTCATGTGCCTATTAGTCATCCATGTATCTTGTTTAGAAAAATATCTATTCAGGTACTTTGCTCATTTTAAAATTGGATTTTTAAATTGTTATTGAGTGGTATGAGCTGAGTACTGGCTGCTATAATCCTTGCCATCTTTCTCAGTGTCTATTTGATCCCTAGTTGTTGAGCTCCACAAATTCCCTCAGTGATCCCCACGAGGGAGACTTTAGGGGGGCCTCCAGGAATTATACTTCAGTACTGGGTTTACTGGATGCCCAACTTAGGCTTTCTTTTCTTACTGAAGGAACCATAGCCTTGGTGCAGGCTTCTCAGTGCAGCAATGTGTGGGGCTGGGGGAGGGGTGTGGTTAAATTGCAACTGTTCCTCTTACCCTTCTAATATAGTCTTTCTCAGTCTCTGTGGACCAGAGAAGTGCTTCAGTCTCACCTTTGGGTACTGGGAGTTTTACAATAGAGTCTTTTCTATAGATAGTTGCTGGTTGTTCTTCTTGGGGATCAAAATGATGAACGACCTTATGTTATCTTAATCATCACCTCAACAGTGGGTCTTCCTACAGCACTGGGAAGTTCAATCTGAATGATGTTTACATAAAAGAGAGGCAAGCACAATACAACAGTGTATAATTCTGAAGATTATTTTAGCACAAAATGGTTTGAATTATAAATGGATGAATGGGTCAGTGCATTTCATGCTTGGGTGATGAAGAAAATAAGACCATCAATTCTCAAAGCTTGTTTCTCTTTGAGAAATAGCTAGTTGGATAGTGAGCATAAGAAAGTTTGTGATAACACTCTGTCAGTTGGTAGTAGTATGGCAAATTGAGAAACCTCAGGGCAACCTTTGATGGTTGGCTGGGGAGAAGCAGGCCATCTAGGACGTAGCCTGTATCACTGTTACTTGAGTCACTTTCACCTGAATCATTCAGTGTAGAAAATATATGGGCCACAGGGACATGACCTCAGGCTGCCCAAAATGCATACTTTTTCTGGTTTCCATGGAGATGCTTGCAATGAGGCCAGCTAAGGTCATGTACATGGTTGTGTCTGGGGAGTGTATTAGAATTGTGTCTGTGACCAATTCCACTCCTCTTCCAGAAGAAGGCATACATTTACTGTTCTTTTATACTAGAATAGTTGAGGGCATGGAAAAGACCAAAGGTCAGGTCTCTGTTTTTGAAATGGCCAATTCCCTCTGAAATAAAAGAGAACACGAGTCAGAATACAGACATAAAGCAGTAAGATTGTGAACTGGAAATCAGGGTAAATTTGGTTATAAACTAGAAAAAGTAAGCAGTAGAGGAGCCACAGACTGTTAAGTAGCAGTGTGAGCAATAAAGGCTTAGTGAGCAAGGTCAGCCTATTTGTTTACATTTATATACAGTGGGACCTCGAGATACGAGTGCCCTAACATACGAGATTTTTGAGATACGAGCCATCGAGCAAGCGATTTTTGCTTTGAAATACGAGCAACATTTGAGATAGGAGTAATCGCGAAGATCGGCCGGCTGCACACGACCCACCAGTTTACTGAGACTCGAGTGTCTCATAGTTTCCCACGCCTCAAGGTTATGGAACGAATTAAACTCATATCTCCAGGTACCACTGTATATACTAGGGCCCCCTGTCACAAAATGTGTGCATTGGGGGTGGGGGGTCACTCAGAACAACCTGCCCCCTCTCACATATTGGGAGCCCTCAGGGGATGTCCTCCCCATTGGGAATGGGCCTAAGCTGCAGTCTGGCCTCCCTGATAAGAGGAAGCACCAGCCCCATCATCCCATCATCCTGCTGTGCAGCCACTGCCAGTCTCCACAGCCACCAAGGTGTTTTCATCAACATGGACTCCTGTCCCTTCACCATGAAAAAATGACAACTTTCTTTAGGCATTTTCAAGCTGAATCTTTCATAGGATATGACCTCTCTCTCTCTCTCTCTCTCTCTCTCTCTCTCTCTTATCCTCACCTGAGAATGCCTCCTGCATGGTACATGCCTTTGATCAGAATTGAACCCAGACCCTGCAGTCGGCAGCCGGAGGCATTATCCCCCTGAGCAAAATCGGCTAGGGCAGGATATGATATTTCTTAGCCCTCTAGCAGTGGACCTTCGTTTTTTCTCCAGAAGTGTGGTGGAAAAACCCTAGATCACCTTTTTGGATTCTTATTACTCAAGTTACTAAGAATATTACCAGTGGCATGCAGGAAACATAGCCAATGAGCATTCAGGAAAAGTGTTTCCTCCATACCGTAGTTCACACCGATTGCCAATAGCCAAGATCGCTGGCTCTGCCCTTGCCCAGGTCTAAAGACTCCGACCTATGCTTTAGGACTGGGGAAGGTCCTCTCCCTCCAATCACTGGCTCTGTCCCTGCCCCCTTGGCGCTGATTACAGGCTTGGCACTGCCCAGGAGCCCCCTGGCTCAGGTTCTTCCCAGGCTGCTCAGAGACTACATGGAGCCTCCCTCAGAGTGTCCTGGGTGCCAAGATGTTCCTGGGCCCCAGGTGCTGGGCGCCTAAGTATGCAAATTAACAGCCATCTTTGTTGGGTTAATTTTCAAACTCACTCTGATTGGCTATGGGCATAGTGGAGGTATGGTCAATTTACATGTTATAAGGTAAGATATTTGGTCAGCCTATTTAGATTGCCCAATGGAGAAAGGGACATTCTGGGCAATGCATGGGTTCCATCTTTAAGATGAGAAGGGAAACTTTTATGGGGCATAGGCTATGCCCTTGGGTAGCAATAAAAATTATGGGTGGGAGGGAAGGGAGGAGCTCCACCTACTGGGGACAAATATACAACTCAGAAGTGCAGTTTGGAATGATAAAAAAATGTAGATTAAGTATGTCAAACTTATGGACCGTGGGCCACATGTGACCCACAATGAATATTTTTGCTGCTCAGCCAAAATAATGGTATGTAAGAAACATTTTAATAACAATATCATAACTTAACTTTTATAATGTCCTGTTATATATAACTAGAGACCCGGTGCACTGGGAGAAGGTGTCCTTCAGCCCAGCCTATACCCTCTCCAGTCTGGGACATCCCTCTCACAGTCCAGGACTGCTGGCTCCCAACCGCTTGCTTGCCTGCCTGCCTGATTGCCCCTAATCACATTTGCCTGCCAGCCTGATCACTCCCTAACCACTCCCCTGTTGGTCACCCCCAACTGCCCTCCCTTATTTGCCATCTTGTAGTGGCCATCTTGTGATGACATGGGTGCAGCCATCTTATGACCACAAGGGGATGCCCATCTTGTGCAAGGGTGTGATGATCAATTTCTATATTACCTCTTTATTATGTAGGAATAATAACGAACTACAACATTCACTAATGACTGATTACTATAATCATGTTGCATTCATTTCCCTTATGCACCTTATGCATAGGTGCACTATTTCTCTCCACTAATATTTTAGCAGAGGATTGCCATGTTATTAGTCTTGAACTGACTTGTTTGGTGTGCTCAATAGGAAATATTTCACTTTCAAAGAGTAATAAAAGTGGGTTTATTTGTGTTACACTTATTAATTTGTGCAGTTATTCAGTGTCTGGTAAGTTAATGTTCAAGAAAAAATATTAATTTTTATTAAAATGTTCTGTTATTTTATGTTCACAATTACTTATTTATTTTAGCCCTTTGTATTCAGCATATCTCTATCAAAACAAACCTAGATTTCTATGAAAATTGAAGCTTTTGTTTTTTGTGGTCCACATAAACTTAAACCTTGTTTATTTGGCCTGTGTTAGCCTTTGAGTTTGACATACTTGATGCAGATAGTGAAAACTCTGTTCTGAAATCCACTGATATTCCTCCATTTCTATTATATTTGATTTCTTCTATTTTCCAGAATGGTCTTCAGTAAAACTTTTAAAGAGAAAAAATACCGTTTTTTGAAGAAGAGGGAAACTGTAGTATCACTGGCCATATTTGGAAGGAAGGCAGTAGAATTTTAAGCTTGTAAGTGAGGGATAGAAGCCATGAGGGCATGTTCTGGGAGGGTGAGAGTGGCCAGGTATAGGTTAATGGGAAAAGGAGACATATGTAATACTTTTAAACAATAAAGAATTTTTTAAAATTAAAAAAATAAAATGCTCCTTTTATAGATGGCTTATGGTGCCCATGAATCGCATCTTATAGATATGTGTAAAAGCAGATACTAATGTGAAGCCAAACATTGCCCTGTTTGCTAATTCATTGAATCCCAACAACAATTCCTTGAAATGGGTACTATATCCATCGTCTCGCCTTAGATATGAGAAAAATGTGAATTTCCATTAGGTTAAGTGATTTACCATATGTGATATAATAAATAAGTGACAGAGTTAAATTTCTCTAGATAGTTTTCTCTGGAGTCTTGATTAAGTGTTCTGTCCTTTTGACCACAGCTTCCTTATGCTATTCTCTGTAAAAAAATCCAAATAAACCATTGTCTTTTTTTTTTCCATGTTTAAGAGCTTGCTTTACACCTCAATGATATGTGCTGCTTTTCTGGCTCTGACTTTCAGCTTTCCTCATCAACCATAGTTTAAACTCTTCACTAAGACATCCCATTAGAACCAAACAAGTCTCCAAACTCTACAATGTAAACATACTGGATGGGGACTCTGCTGGGTTCACTCCATATGGCAGTACTTGTGAAGGTAGGGCTTTGGTAGACACCTATCTTGGGTAACTTGGGTAAACTTGAAGCTGTTACTGTTTATGCTTCTAAGGTTTCTTAGGATAATGTGCTAGATACCCTCTTCGGGGCTCCTAATTAATCAGGAATATCTCAGATATGATATGGAAGCAGTTAAAATGAACTCATAAGCAAGGAATTAGAATAGGATATGATGCTAGAGGAATGTACATGAGTGAAAGTTGTGGAAAGTAGTGCTTAAGAAGGAATTAAGCGGATGCTGTATATGCTATTTGTTTCCCTTTCAGCATCAAGGCACTTATCCTAGATGCCAGTACTCTTGCATATTGATAGCTCATATCTGAATTCCTCCTCAAAAATTGTCTTTAGACAAATGGAGCTACCTGTTCTAATATTATGACTTCCTCTCCAGGAGCAGCCTATATCCATTGACTTGTTGAAGTATATAGACTCCTTGCTTCAATGTGTGTCAATTTTTAAAGTCCATCCCAGCTCCAGAGTTCCATATAGGGTGGACTGAGTTCTTCATTGTGACTGCAACACAGTTCAGCTTTTCTCACTCCTCAGTCCTGCTTCCCCTATTCCTTCATAAGTGTTGATAAGAACATTCCTCAATATACATACTACATGCATAGTACCTTTTCAGCATCTGTACTCTAGGAAACCCATCTTGTGGGAGTTAGTTCTGGGCACGGTCATGGTAAGCAGCACTAAAATGGGATTTTCAGTTGTACACTTGCTGACTTGCTGACAAAGAAGAACCCAATACTGATGGGAACACTGATAGACTATATCCTGCATTTGTTAAAACTTTTAGTGGTGGTAAACTGGGATGGAATATCAATACAAGGCACATACTAATAGGTACAGCATCTTCAATATTGGAGAGATATGGGGGAAACAGTAAATATGAAGACCAAGAGCCCTGGCTGGTGTGGCTCAGTTGGTTGAGCATTGTCCCGTGCACTGAAAAGTTGTCAGTTCAATTCCTGGTCAGGGGACATACCTGGCATGTGGGTTCCATACCGAATAGGGGGGCAGGCAAGAGATAGGTAATTAAGTTTATCTTTCCCCCTCTCCCTTTCTCCCTCTCTCTATATAAAATAAATGAAAAACATGTTTTAAAAGACTAAGAAATTGGATGATTATTATTGGGGTTATTGATACTTTTGAAAAAGATGTTGGAAAGCTGAAAATGATCAAGCACTAATTAAAGGCTAAGTGTCCAAGCCAGAGATCCTCCTTAGCAGCACATTAAAAGATTCATCTAATTTAGCCCGAGGACTGACAAAAATTGAATAGCAAGCCTAGGACTTAATTATAAAAGTAGCAGAGGACAGAATGTTGAATTCTCAGTTCTGGCAAGTCTGCTATGCCAAGGTCAGAAACCTGATTCAAGCTTAAAACCCTGAGAAATGAGATGTGGATATCAAGGTTAATATACATACAAAAATTCTGAATCTCAAAATCCCCTGAACATTCTGAGTCTGCAGAAGTGACCAATTCTCCATGTTAAACACTGATGCTTCTAGACAAGCACAGAAAGACAAGCTATTCCCCTACCCTTAGAATCTATCCTTACCTCCTCTCCTTACCACAAGGTTAATAACTGATATTAAATTACAACATAATCCAGACAAGGAATCACTATGGCTGCTAGGATAGAGATGGAATTATACAACAAAGCAGTTTTAATACCTAGCCAATATGTATTGATAGGAGAATATTATATGGGGCTGAGGATGCTGGATAAGGTATAGGATGCATTATAAAGTTGGATAAGAGGTATGTTTATAATATTTGAGTGCTCCCATGATATAAAATTTAGTATCTTGGCCAGGATCCCAAAGAACAGTGCTGACATGCTAAGTTATATCTTACCAGCTTGAACAAAGCAATGCAAAGTAAAAAGGTCTCAACTGTTGTGTCAAAATAAATAAAGTCTCACAGAGTGAGAAGCCTAGAGTATACTACTGTGCAGTATACATACTAACTAAAAGTGAGAAATATAAAAAAAAATTATGTTTCTTAGAAAAAAAAACTTTAGAACATTTCATCAACCAAAGCAAAAGCTGTTGCACTGTTGAGAGAGGGACACCAGCACCAATGAAAACCTCAGTTGTGGAATTCTTAAGTAGTTCAGAAACAGAGAACCTTATTTTTCCATGTATACTATATATACCTTCATTTATAAGATGCTCCCCACTTTTCCAACCCAACATTAAGAAATCAATATTTTAAACATTTTGCTTTTTTTCCTCATAGGGCCTTCTTCTTTTTTGGCATCTTAAGGAGTTGTCATTCCTGTTTTCTCCACTGTTTGACCATACACTCAGTGGAGAGCGATCCAGACTATCTCTCTGCAACTCTATTTTCATGTTCTTTTGCATAGCTGATTATATTCAGTTTTAATTTTGCAGAGTAAGGCCATCACTTACTGGTATTTATCTCTTTATTTTTTGACATCTTTATGGGCTCAGATGCTCCAGCCCCTGTGCACTCTCCACCTCCACCTCCAATGATGGCAATAGCTGATGTCAGTGACAATAAGGCTTATGATTGGCGGAAGCCTGTTTGACAAGTTATGGGGAGCTATGCAATCTGTGGCTCCCTATTCAGCCGATTCTGTGTATACAACACACCTTGATTTTCAGTCTAACAATTTTAGGAAAAAAACATCTTATGGTAGATTATGTTATTATGAAACTGGGCTCTGGGGTATTAGCATCCTTACATAATAGAACCCAAGTGGTGATGTATAAATGTCCTGGGGAATGGTAGAGAATAATGTCAACCTTAAAGGCCTAAAAGGTGCAGGGGTGGTGGTTTTCATCATATCTCCATTTAATTTACCAGTTGGATGACTATAAATTACTACAAACTCAACCAAGTAGTAGCCTCAATTGCAGCTTCTGGGGAAACTATTGTATCTTCAGTTCAGCAGGTTAACATTACCTGAAGCATATGGTAAACAGTAAATTATCTGATTAACCTTCATTTCTGTCCCTATCAGAAGTGAGAATCAGAAACAATTTGCATTCACTTAGGACAGTCAACAACATACATTCATAATCCTTTCCATTGGTATTGCATATATAAGAAAACATGTTAAAATCAGCTTATGAACAAGAAATGACTAGTGTTTTTGAGACTTTGTTAAGACACATGCACCCCAGAAGCAGAAGATTAACAAAGGACCAGATAAATGGTATTTATTTATTAAAATATATTTTTCTTGATTTCAGAGAGGAATGGAGAGGATGAGAGAGATAGAAACATCATGATGAGAGGGAATCATTGATTGGCTGCCTCCTGCATGCCCACCATGGAGATCGAGCTCTCAACCCAGGCATATGCCCCAATCCGGAATCCAACCATGATCTCCCACTTCATAGGTCAATGATCAACCACTGAGCCATGCTGGCTGGGCAAGAAATGGCATTTATATGTATCTACGAAGTGAAGTTCTTTGCATCACATGAACATACATTACAAAAACATACATTACAAAACAAACATTACAAAAGAGGAAATAAAGAAAGTTGACAGAGCAAATTGGTAGTAAGTCAGTCTCTCACTGGTCACCCTAATCTAGCATAATGACTTATGAATGGTGAAGCCATTATGGTAGGGATAGACACTATACATGGGTCCAACAACAATGGCTTTTACTCACCTAGGCAGATTAAGCCACTTCATAAGGTCTTCAACATGAGCCACAGCAGATATTCTAATATGGCATCATGTTTTTGAGAAAAGCCCACCCATGCACAAGTTAATAACATTAAATTCCTTTATCTCTGGAAAGGACAACAATTAATTTTCACTGGAATTAATGCTTTGATGCATATTCTGGGTATAAATTTGCATTTCCTGCTTGAAAGGCTTCAGCTAGCACCACCATTCGAGGACTTATAGAGTGTTTCATTCACTAGCATAGAATCCTATCTAATAAAAGGTTAATATGCAAATAGACCAAACGTAGAAACAACTGAATGGCAGAACAACCAAACAACTGGTCGCTATGATGTGTGCTGGCCACCAGGGGATGGGCATGGAACAAGGCGGGCATCGGCCATGGTGGAGCAGGTGAGTGGGGGCACCAGTCCAAGGCAGAGCACCAGTAACTATCATCAGTGGAGTCTCTGGTGGTTACTTAAAATTCTTTGCTTCCACGTGCTGCAGTCCTGCCTGGCATCGCTCCTGCTGCTGGTTCTGGCCCCACACACACCCACTGCTGGTGCGGGAGCTACTGCTCGCACCCACTGCTGGCTTGTTTGCTCCCACAGCCGGCACTGCAGGCACTGCTTGCACCTGCTGCTGGTGCCCAGTGCAGGTCCCAATCAATCTCTGGGCATAGTGAGCTGGTACGAGTGGAGGCTGCCCGCCTCCATTACATCTGAGGGCTTCTCCACCTCCCCCTGCTCCTGAGGGGATATCAAGGCAGCAGCCTCCGCTTGCATCCACTGCTGGTGCTGGCCCCAATTGCTCTGTGCGGGCATGTGGGAGCAGTAGTGGCTAGATCAAGGTGGTGGCATGCAGGATAGGCTGAGACCTGCTCCTGTGTCCCCCACAACCTCGTGGCTTATCGTTCCTTTCAAGGTGCATGAATTTTTGGACTGGGCCCCTAGTATTTTATAATATTATACCAGATCAGGAGAATTGATTTTCCACAAAGCAGATGTAACAATGGGCACATGACTGTGGGGTCTACTAGAAATATCACATACTGTGCTACATAGAAACTGCTGGGCTCAGAATGGTGGAATGGCCAGTTGAACATACATCTGTAAGGCCAACTTGTAGATAATTCCTTGCAAGAATGAGGACCCACCTACCAGAACCCTAAATACATGATCATAATAGCTGTGTCCACAAAGGTACAGTGTACTGGTCTAAGAACTAGATATGTGTGTGTGTGTGTGTGTGTGTGTGTGTGTGTGTGTGTAATAGTGGCTGCTCATATCATTACTCCTAAGGAAACACTTATAAACTGATAAACTGACAGGCGAAATTTATTCTAATCATGAAGAAGAGGTAGAGCTGTTGTTATACAATAGAAGGGGGTAGGGAAGAATATATTTGATAGATAATTCATTGGGGTGTTTGTTGGTATTCTTTTGTCCAATTAAAAAATCAACTTTATTGAGATATAATTTATATACACCAAATGTGCCTATTTTAAATATACAGGCTTATGATGTTTTATAAATATATGCAACTGTGTAATGACCACAATAAAAATGTAGGGCCAATAATTTGTGCTGTAAGAAACAGCAAGGATTGTGGCTGAGTGAGATAGAAGGCTTCCTGTACATGTGCTTACTCACTAATGGACTCACTCATTCTGAGCTCCAGTGCTGGGGAAGCGGCTTGAAAAGTGTCAAACATGGAGGAACTGAACTGTCTAGCTTCAGGGCAGGATTTGGAAGGTCAGCTTTCCCCCAGACAAAAGTGCTGGCAGAAGCCATTTTTCTTTGCTGAGTCCTCCCTCCTCCTAACTGCAAGCAATGCAGGCCTCATATCTGAATATTCATTAATCTAGTTCACACCATTTGCCTTGCCCTGATGATTCCCTGAGAACCAAACCCACCAAAATTGCAGACCCACCCAATCCACTTCCAGTGGCTTTTTTTGTACAAATGGCCTACCTTGGCTCACGGTGATGACTTTCCTAAAAATCTCTTAAAGGTTTAAAAATCCCAAACAAGCAACATTTCACTTTGGAGTGTTCCTTCAACTTGCTATGCAACCCCAATGTGGGCACCAGATGTAGCCTTCCTTGATTCACAGCTTAACCTCGCCCAGGCACCTCAAAGCCAAATGCAAGTGGAAAGTATCTGCAGATCACTGTGTAGCTCATACCAAGTGGCCCCAGGCATGACACAGACAGTGGCTGACCTTGGCCTTCACTAGAGCCTCTCTCAAGAGGACTGAGAACCAACATCTGTGATGACCAGGTTCAAACCACAGCAAAGCATTACCCACCCACTTCCAAAAATGACACAAAGAGCTAGCACTAGAGCCCAGTAAAGCTACTCCTGTTCTGTAGGGTCAGCCCCCTCTATAATAACTCCTTTACTGTAATCATGGCCAATCCTCAGTCAATTGGACTGCAGGTAAATCCATCCTACTGACATGCCAACAGAAATAAAACTTCAGCTGCAACAGGAGGGCACACAAAACTTAAATGACACACCAGGGACACTCAGCTCATTTGACCAAGGATACTGTGCCAATGGGCCCCACAGAAAACCTACTATATAAGGCCACTCTTCCCAGACTAGGAGACATAGCAGCTCTACCTAATACATAAAAACACAAAAAAAGCACATGGAGACAGCCAAAAATCAGGAGACAAATAAATGTCTCAAATGAAAGAACAGACAAAACTCTAGAAAAAGAACTAAACAAAATGAAGACAGGCAAACTACCAGATACAGAGTTCAAGATAATAGTTATAAGAATGCTCAATGAACTTAGGAAAATAATAGATTATCTCAGTGAGAACTTTAACAAAGAAATAGCACAGAAATATGGAGATAGAAAATATAAAAAAATCACTCAGAAATGAAAATACAATAACTGAAATGAAGAATATATTAGAGGAAATCAACAGTAGATTAAATGAAGCAGAGAATCAAATACAGTGATACCTCGAGATACGAGTTTAATTCCTTTTGTAACCTTGAGACGTGGAAAACTGAGACGCTTGAGTCGCAGTAAACTGGTGGGTTGTGTGCAGCCGGCCGATCCGTGCGATTACTCCTATCTCAAATGTTGCTCCTATTTCAAAGCAAAAATCTCTCGCTCGATGGCTCGTATCTCAAAAATCTCGTATGTTAGGGCACTCATATCTCGAGGTACCACTGTAAGTAATTTGGAAGAGAAGGTAGCATAAAACACACACCAGAATAGTAAAAAGAAAAAAAAATAAATGAAAAAATGATTTTTGTTTATTGGGTCTTTGAGACATCAAGCATACCAACATTTGAAACACAGGGATACCAGAAGTAGAAAAGCAGGAGCAGGAAATTTAAAACCTATTTAAAGTTATGAGAGAAAATTTTCTATTTTTGTCTTTAACCTTTGCCATTTAAATTGAGATCTCTTGGTGTGGGCTTCTTTAAGTTCATCTTGTTTAAGACTGCACTTTCTAGCCTTGTGTGTTTTTATCTATCACCAAATTAGAGAAATTTCCAGTCATTATTTCTTCCATCAGTTTTCAATCTGTTGTTATCTCTCTTCTCTTGGTAGCCTTATTATGTGAATGGTGTTACATTTCATGTTGTCTCAAAAGTCCCTTTAATATCCTCATTTTAAAATTCTATTTTCTTTTTGCTGATCTGATTGTGTGTTTTATGCTACCTTGTCTTCCAAATCACTAATTCATCTAGCCATCTGTTTATTCCTTCTAGCATATTCTTCATTTTAGATTATGTATACTTTATTTCTGATTGGTTCTTTTTATGATTTCTATATCCCTCTGTATGTTGTTGAAGTTCTCACTAAGTTCCTTGAGTATATTATCACCATTTTTTTTACTCTATTTCTGGTAAATTGCTTACATTCATTTCAGTTAGCTTTTATTCTTTAGATTTCGCCTATTATTTTATTTGGGTCATGTTTCTTTGACTCCCAACTTTAGATGCATCTCTGTATTTTTCCATGTATTAGATATATCCTATCTAATAAAAGAGTAATATGCAAATTAACCATCACCCCATTACACCCACAAAGCCACACCCACCAGCCAATCAGGAGCAAGTATGCACATTAACCCAACCAAGATGGCTGCGGCCATAGAGACAACAGGAGGGAGGCTTGTGTTTCCCTGGTGATGGAGGAAACCACGCTTTCCTCACACCCTGGCTGGCCCAGGCCTCCACTTTAGGCTACAAAGTTTCAATTATAGAAGATAAATAAATTTCAACAGAAATGGCTGCCACCACAGAGTGAGCAGAAGGCTTGGCTCCATTCCAGGCTATGAAGTTTCAACTGTAGAAGATAAATAAATCCCAGTTACCAGGGCCTACACTTGGGTCTCTATGGGGTGTGACCAACCTGCAAATCACCACAAGCCCCTAGCCCAGGCTGCCCAAACCCTAAGGGTATCCCACCCTGATATGGGACACCCTTCAGGGCAAACCAGTTGTCTCCCACCCATGCACCAAGCCTCTATCTTATCTAATAAAAGAATAATATGCAGATTGTCCATCATTCCAACACACAAGATGGTTGCCTTTATGTAGTCAAAGATCCTGCCCCCATGTAAACACAAGATGGCCACCATAAGATGGCCAGCAGGGCAGGGCAGTTAGGGGTGATCAGGCCTGCAGGGGAGGGCAGTTAGGGACAAACAGGCTGGCAGGGGAGGGGTTAGAGGGTAATCGTTCTGGCAGGCAGAAGCAGTTAGGGGCAATCAGGAAGGCAGGCAGGCGAGCAGTTTGGAGCCAGCAGTCCTTGATTGTGAGAGGGATGTCCGACTGCTCATTTAGGTACCTGGAACAGGCCTAAATGGGCAGTCAGACATCTCTTGAGTTGCCCTAGATTGAATAGGGTCCAGGCTAGGCTGATGGACACCCCCGCCCCATGATAAATTTTGTGCAATGGGCCTCTAGTCTACTATATATCCCAGTCTTTGTATATGGTCTTATGCAATAAGTGTCCTAGGAGACCCAGGAATGCAGTCTCCTTGATCACCTAGTTGGATGTTCCAGGAATGTCTTTTGTGTGGATTATGTGGGACTTCTGCTATAGTTGAGTCTTGGTTTCAATTGGCATATCCATGCATGGGTATAATTCTCAGGTTGGCTGCCTGGGAGGATCAACCCTGACCACAATGTACCAACTATTGTGCAGGCATTGATCACATGAAATAGTTTGCCTCAGCTGGGGTAGGTGGCTGCTGAAATTTCCCTTTGGGTATATGTACCTTTTGTGAAGCTAATTGGATCCTGTTCTGATATTGTCTGAATTTGGCCACTGGGTGTGCTGTTTCTGGGGTTTCTTGGGAAACTATCTAGTGCAGGTTAATGTAAGATTGTGAGTCGCCAGGAACAACTCATTTGGAATTTCAAAGTGAACCACAATTTGGGAATGCCTCTGCTGGGTCTGGGTGTGCATGGGAAGGATCAAGCTGCACACCAAGGTCAGCTCCATCAGCACCAAGTCAGGGGGAAATAAGCTAAAAGCCCAAGCATCCTGAGGTCCATCTTTGCCTGCCTTTGCTTGCTGGCTGCCTGTCAGACTCAGTCATTGAAAGAGCCTCTGGAGGTACTCTAGTTGCATGAGTTAAATTATCAGTGAGTCACCAGGGAAGGATGAGTGGTGTTCCATTGTTGGGTCTTAGACCACTCAGGTGCCCAAAGACTTTGCTGTGGCTATTCGGTGTATTTTTTTGTTGTTGTTGCTCCAGAGGAATCTTTGAAGATTTCTTTCTAGGTCTGTGAAGTGGGTCGTTGGTATTTTAATGGGTAGTGCATTGAATCTATGGATTGCTTTGGATAGTTTGGACATTTCAATGATGTTGATTCTCCCAATCCATGAGCATGGTATGCTCTTCCATCTATTTATGTCTTCCTATATCTCTTTTTTCAGTGTCCTGTAGTTTTTTTGCATATAGATCTTTTACCTCCTTAGTTAGGTTTATTCCTAGGTATCTTAATTTTTTTGGTGCGATGGTAAATGGGATTGCTTTTTCAGTCTCTCTTTCTGTAATTTCACTATTAGTGTAAAGAAATGCCATAAATTTCTTGGCATTCACTTTATATCCTGCTACATTGCCGAATTCATTTATTAAGTCAATTAGTTTTTGGATTGAGTCCTTCGAGTTTTTTATGAACAGTATCATGTCATCTGCCAATAAGGACAGCTTTACTTCTTATTTTCCAATTTGGATGCCTTTTATTTCTTTTTGTCTAATTGCAATGGCTAATACTTCCAGTACTATGTCGAACAGGAGAGGTGAGAGTGGGCATCCCTGTCTTGTTCCTTTTTTAGGGGAATTGGTTTTTGTTTTTGCCCATTGAGTATGATGTTAGCTGTGGGTTTATCATATATGGCTTTTATAATGTTGAGGTATGATCCTTCTATTCCCACCTTGCTGAGAGTTTTTATCAAGAAAGGGTGTTGGATTTTGTCAAATGCTTTTTATACATCAATTGATATGACTATGTGATTTTTATCTCTCAATTTGTTTATGTAGAACTCTCCATTTTATATAAAACTAGTACAGGAGCCTAATGTAATTCTACCACAAGTTGTTGTATATATGTTATCAAAAGGACTTGGCCTTAGGCTTAGAGAAACAACCCAAGTGCTTAACATGGGACCAAGACCCTGAGTTATCATATTTGCATGTAATTTTTACTTCATTTAGGAAAGTGCCTTCTGGTAAGTGACATACTTGTCTAGAACCCCAGTAAAGAAGTGGCAGATGGTATAAGGCCTTAGAGGGCATAACTAGAACTAAAGGCAGACATTTAAAATAAGATGAAGAACATGTTTTCTTAGGATGTAGTGAGGCATTTGTATCTCCATCTGTAAAAGCAATAGACCCAGGAGTGGGTATGAGCAGTAACACACTGATAATACTGATTTTTTTTACATGTTATCTCATGAGCATATCCATTCAATTATTTCTATCCCTCCCAACATGGATTATCCAAAAGAGTATACATTTAAACTAGGATGACATTGGAATATGTTTATCAGTGTAAAGGCCAGACAGTATCACACAGAAATCCATGCCATGAAATATCCTTCCCACTGCCTTTTGCAGGTAAGGATGGAAGGTGAATCATCCATTCTCACCCTAGGTCCCGGTTTAGTATACAAAGAAGTTTAAAGTGGTGAAGGTAGTACCTGTGGACAAAGTGGTTAACCTTCCTTTGGTACATATTCAGAGGCAAGTATGTCCAGGAGGCCCATGTCATGGGTTTCCCTGTTCCTCTCATTCTACACATCTGCATTGATACTCTGAGTCTTATAATTTATTTAAAAAAATAGTGGGACTGATTATTCCATCTTATAGTTTTCCTTGAGACTTACTGAGAACCTAATATGCAGGGCCTATTCTTTCTATCCAACAAATAACAGTAGAGATTATGTCCTAATTAGTGGGACTTGCCTGATTCTCTTCATGCTCTACCAGGATCTAGAGCCCTTCTTAATTCACAATTGCATGTTGCTCCTGAACTTCCCCAGAAGTAAGAGTGATGCTGGTTAAAAGAAAAGATTCTTAACTTTTCTTTGGCCTTGAACGCACCATGCTGAACACTG
The DNA here is from genome assembly GCA_004026805.1 of Lasiurus borealis. Lineage (NCBI taxonomy): Eukaryota > Metazoa > Chordata > Mammalia > Chiroptera > Vespertilionidae > Lasiurus > Lasiurus borealis. The sequence continues at coordinate 18,319 of PVJN01008941.1, forward strand.
GAGGGCACCCTTGTGCTACTGTAAGTTAAGAGCTGAAGGTATCAGAAGTGTAGGATGCAGAGAATTTTAATCAGTCATCTGAGGGATGTATCATATGGTGCCAGTAGGACCTGGGTTGGAGGTCACGAGGAAAACGATTAAATATTGATTAGGAATTCAGTCAGTGGTGGACTAACTTTTTAGGGAGAGCTCACTGAGCCATGGGCATGAGAAGAGGCTCTAAAAGAGCCGACCGAAAGGGACATATGTTTTCAATTATCATCAGTATGCAGATTCCCAAGCCTATATTTCCAAGTTTTTCATCTGTGATTCATATGTATAGATAGATATTCAACGAAGTACTGAATACATAGTCAGTTGAATATCTGTCAGACACTTTAAACTCATTGTTACCAAAATGGAACTAATATTTTCCTTACTCTCTTTGCCACCCACTATACCCAAACTTTCATCCCATTCCAAAACCTCACCTACCTCATAGACTTGCTCATTTACCAGTGTTCTTGTCTCAGTAAATACATATTATTTATTTTTATCTATTTTCCCCAGCATTGTTTTTAAAAGCACAAGGGACATGTCAGTAAAATACTGTGAAAAGGTTCATCTAACTGCCTTTTAATATTCTATGCTGGAGATACTTTGACCAATCACTAGAAATTGAAAGTGATGATGATGTAGGATTGAAAATGGAACTCCCTCATCTCTGACTTTCTGAACAAACTCTGGGGAACCGAGTTATTTTCCAATTTAGATTTTTAAGTAGACACACAGTGAATTCCTGTACTCAAAAGATTAAATATGAAAGCAGATATTACCATTTCAATTATAGTGTCACACCCTTTGTTTTATTTTAGGTTCCAGTCATATTTTAGTGTTTCTTAAATGATATTATATATGATCTCCTAAAATTTGGACAAAAGTTATGTTTGAATGATATACTCACTTAAAATCCCATGTAGAGCCTTACATAACCTTCTATTCCAGTTGGTTCCATCTAGTTTATATTAGAGCAACCAAATTTATTCTAACTTTACAAGTGAGTTTTATAGTATTCAGCTAGTTGGATTGCTGGGGCCCAGCTACTCAAGCCAATGCATTAAGAAAATGTTGGCAAATGTTTGATGGTTCTAGAGTAAAAGTACTATGTAATTTCAACAAGATTCTGTCCAGAGTGAGATTAAAAAAATCATATCTAGTAGAAACTAAATGCTTCAGTTCCCAGAGGGCACTGTCTTGTTTTTCCTTGTTACTTGCTATTTACACACATGCATGTAAAAACACCAATATACAAATAATATTGTGGAAGCAAAATAGCCACATAAGGTCCCATTTTATAGTGAAACACAACCATAAGTTCGTTTTGTTTACTAGTGTAAATAAATACTTAAAATTAATCGCTATGCCCAGTTTCTTTGCATTGCATACTATCAGGAGATAAAATAAAATAACCTGTGCTGGAAGAAGGTTAGGCAGTGATAGTCTAACCCTGATGTGCCCCAAGGACAAAAGAATACTGAGGTTGAAGGAAAGCAGAACAAACCTTCTTATGACTAGAGTGGAGATACTCATTGCCAGAGTTTACCTGTCCTTGCCCCTGAGAGTAGCCTTTGGATTATTTTTCAGTCATTGGTTACAGAATGTATTAAAATTACTAAAAGAGTTTATTTTCATTGTATATTCCATATGCTGCTCTTCAAATAGTAAGATAACTGGGTGCTGATCTCCTAAATATCCTTGAAATCTACAGGCTAACAGTATATCTGCCGGCTTTTACTGAAATGTGTGTTCCTGTTTTGTTATTTAAAACTCCTTGCTCCTTCTATCATAGCCAAGCAGACTCTGAACATTTTTTATTTTTTATTATTATAATATTACATATATTAGTAGATATATCTCATTTTTTCCCCATTGACTTTCCCTCAGCCTCCCCTATCTACTGTCATATGCCCTCATCCCATCACGCCCGAGTGTCTTGTGTCCATTGGTGTGCTTATATGCAAGCATACAAGTCCTTTGGTTGATCTATTTCCCTTCCTCCCCAATGCTCCCCAGCCTTCCCACTGTAATTTGACAGTCTATTTGGTGCTTTACTGCATTTATATATATATATATATATATATATATATATATATATATATATATATATATAATTCATCAAGTTATAATGTTCCTTATTTTCCATAAATGAGTGAGAGCATGTGGTATTTTTCTTCCATTGCCTGGCATATTTCATTTAACATAATGCTCTCCAGGTCCAACCATTCTGCTGCAAATGCTAAGAACTCCTTTTTTACAGCAGCATAGTATTCCATTGTGTAGATGTACCATTATTTTCTAATCCACTCATCTGCTGATGGGCATTTAGGATGTTTCCAAATCTTAGCTACGGTGAATTGTGCTGCTATGAACATAAGGGTGCATATCATATATCCTTTCTGATTGGTGTTTCTAATTTCTTGGGATATAATCCTGGAAGTGGGATTACTGAGTCAAATGGGAGCACCATTTTTAGTTTTATGAGGAAACTCCAGACTGTTCTCCACAGTGGCTGTACCAGTTTGTATTCCCACCATCAGTGCAAAAGAGTTCCTTTTTCTCCGCATCCTCACCAACACTTGTCGTTTATTGATTTGTTGATTGCCATTCTGAGAGTGTGAGATGGTACCACATTGTCATTTTGATTTGCATGTCTCAGACTTTGCATTGGTGACTTTGACAATGCTTTCATATGTTTCTTGGCCTTTCTTCTGTCTTCTTTTGAAAAGATTCTATTTACGTACTTGGCCCATTTTTTTTTTTTATTGAATCATTTATCTTCCTTTTATTGAGTTGTATGAGTTCTCTGTAGATGTTGGAGCTTAAACCATTATCTGTGATAACATTTGCAACTATGTTCTCCTATACAGTGGGATTTCTTGTTGTTTTGTTGATGTTTTCTTTTGCTGTGCAAAACCTTTTTACTTTGATGTAGTCCCGTTTGTTTATTTTCTCCTTACCTTCCATTGCCATAGGAGTGGTATTAGTGAAGAAATTGCTTCGGCATATGTCTGATATTTCTCTGCCTGTGGATTACTCTAATATTTTTATGGTTTCCCTTCTTATGTTTAAGTCCTGTATCCATTTTTAGTTTATTTTTGTGTGTGGAGTAAGTTGGTGGTCTAGTTAAATTTGTTTTGCATGTATCTGTCCAATTTTCCTAACATCATTTATTGAAGAGACTCTCTTGACTCCATTGTATGTTCATGCCTCCTTTGTCAAATATTAATTGAGCATAGTGGTTTGAGTCTATATTTGGATTCTCTATTCTATTCCATTGGTCTATATGTCTGTTCTTGTGCCAGTTTTCAGAACAGTGGCTTTGTTGTACAGCTTGAAATCTGATATTGAGATCCAACCTACTTTATTATTTTTTTTCAGGATTGCTCTGGCAATTCAGGGTCTTTTTTTTTATTCCAGATGAACTTTTGAATACTTCTTTCTAGGTATGTGAAATATGCCATTGGTATTTTAATGGGGAGTGCATTGAATGTATAGATTGCTTTTAGTTGTGTGGCCATTTCAATGATGTAGAATCTCCCAATCCATGAGCATGGTATTCTCTTTCATCGTTTACTTCTTCCTCTATCTCTTTTTTCAGTGTCTTGTAGTTTTCTGCATATAGGTCTTTTACCTCCTTAGTTAAGTTTATTCCTAGGTATCTTAATGTTTTTGATTCTATGGTAAATGGGATTGCTTTTTTAGTCTCTCTTACTGTAAGTTCACTATTGTTGTATAGAAATGCTATAGATTTCTTGGCATTAATTTTGTACCTGCTACATTCCAGAACTCATTTATTAAGTCTGTTAGGTTTTTGATAGAGTCTTTCAGTTTTTTTATGTATAATATCATGTCATCTGCATATAGCTTTACTTTTATTTTTCAAATTTGGATGCCTTTTATTTCTTCTTCTTTTCTAATTGCAATGGCTAATACTTACAGTACTATGTTGAACAGGAGAGATGAGAGTGGGCATCCCTGTCTTATTCCTGCTCTTAGGGGAAATGGTTTTAGATTTTGCCATTGAGTATGATGTTAACTGTGGGTTTATCATATATGTCTTTTATTAAGTTGAGCTATGATCCTTCTATGCCCACCTTGTTGAAAGTTTTTATCAAGAAAGGGTGCTGGATTTTGTCAAATGCTTTTTCTGCATCAATTTATATGACTATGTGATTTTTATCTTTCAATTTGTTTATGTGATGTATCACATTTATTGATTTGCAGATATTATACCAACCTTAACTTCCTGGATAAATCCTACTTGGATATAGTGTATGATTTTTCTGATATTCTGCTGGATTCGATTTGCTAGAGTTCTGTTCAAGATTTTGACATCTATGTTCATGAGCGATATTGGCCTGTAATTCTCTTTCATTGTGTTGTCTTTATCTGGTTTTGGTATTAGTATGATGCTGGCTTCATAGAAGGAGCTTTGAACTGTTCCCTCTTCTTGAATGTTTTTGAATAGTCTGAGGAGGATAGGTTTTAGTTCTTCCGTGAATGTTTGGTAAAACTCCCCTGTGAAGCCCTCTGGCCAAAGCCTTTTGTTTGCTGGAAGCTTTTTGATGAATGCTTCAATTTTTTCCACAGTTATTGACCTATTGAGATGTTTAGGTCCCTCCTAATTGAATTTTGGAAGGTTATATTTTTCTAGTAATATGTCCAGTCCCTCCAGTTTGTCCCGTTTGTTGGAATAGAGTTGTTCATAGTGTTTTTTTTTTTAAACAGTCCTTTGTATTTCTGTAGGTCTATTGTTATTTCTCCACTTTTATTTCTGATTTTGTTTACTTGGTTCGATTCTTGTCTTTAAAAATATCTTGCCCCGGAGGCTAGGAATAAACCCACAATAGCACAATAGCACAAAAATAAATAAATAAATAATAAAAAGTTTGAGTCTCAATTTCAATGTCCAATAGCTTTGAGTCCCAGTTTCTTTTTTTAATTTTTTATTAATGTATTACATGTATACATATCTTCCCATTGCCCCCCCTTCCCAGGCATACCCTAATCCTCCAGTGTCTTGTGTTCATTGGTTATGCTTATATGCATGCATACAAGTGGGTCCCAGTTTCAATGTCAAGCAGTTCCTTATGTGTACACATCACTCATAGTATCTGGATAGTGGCCAAATGGTGGCAATGCTGTTCTGACCCTCTCTGGTTCTGTCCTATGCATACGGTAGCAATGCACAGCCACTGACTGTTCACATGGCAAGGCATTGTCAGTGTCTTCCATCTCTAGACTGTTTCTCCTCTTTTCCTTGTGGTCAGAGCAGATCTGCCAGTTCCTCTCTGTTGCAGGAGTCCACTAGGTCTTGGAGTTGTTTTTTTAGCTCAAGAGACCAAATACATTGACTTTCAATTACAATCTTTAGGGCATTTAAAGGACACTTCTCTTTATTTCCTTCCAAAATGATTTTCATGTTACAGAGTTTCATTTAAAAATCTTTGTCACATGAAAGAATTTCTCTTAAGGTTATGGCGACCATGGTATGGATTTCCTCTCATGCCCCACCCTCCCCGTTGTCTGTGCTCAATGATTATGCTCATATGCATGTACAAAAGTTTCTTTTTTGATCTCTCCCCCTTATTCCCACCCAACCCCACCTTCCCTGAGGTTTGATGTTTTGATCGACGTTTCTCATTCTCTGGATCTGATCTTGATCACAGTCTATGCCATTCATTATATTCCATAGATGAGTGAGATCATGTGAACATTTTTTTCTATAAGAGCAGATTTGTGGATATTTGAGGGAGAGATGAGGTTAGGATAAGTACTTGATAGACCACTTTTCTTCCCTCTCCTCACAACCCCATTTTGCCCCAAATCTTAGAAACTGGAGGTTGTTCCACAGTACAATGGGGAAAATATGAGCATGGAGAATGCCATTGAACCCAGTTTTAGCTTGGACAAGAGGATAATCTATAATATTTGACTGATTGAGAACATAGTCAAGAACTCTTAATAATAATGTCTTATCAGAGGTCCCATTAATTTAGTGCCTTAGGTCTTCAGATCTAAGGGAAATTTTGGAAAATTCTTGACATTTTGATCTTCTTTCATGCTTAAATTATGTTATACCTTTAAAAAAAGGTTATAACTTAAAGTTGAGCTTTGTTCTGGAAAGATAATTTTTTTTGAGCAACAATATAGTAGATTCCTGAGGAAAGAACCCCAAACATTTTATTTCTATTAAAGGAAACATATTGTACTTGTTTAGAAGAAAACAGTAAACTATTTTTATTACAATCTGAGGACAGCCACTATGTGGAAGGATTTCTGTCATTCACAGGGTGTAACTAAGGGTACAACCACATACCAAAGGTTATTTGAAGGGCACTGGCTGTTGGAAACCACCCAATTGGCAGATATCATTTCAGGGACAGCTGCTAAAGATGCAGTTATAGGGTCTTGCCTGTTGGGATTTTTTTTGGATGAGCCCCTCAAGTGATGGAATTTGAAGGGATTCTTTTAGTTGGTACTTTTCCAGGTAGTTGTGTGAAGCATGATTAGGAAAAATATGAATACAACATATTCACAGATGACATCCTATGTAATAAAAGAATAATATGCAAATTGACCATCACTCCAGCACACAAGATGGCTACCCCATATGTTCAAAGATCCTGTCCCCATGTGGACCCAAGATGATCACCACTAGATGGCCAGCAGGAGAGGGTAGTTGGGAGGGACCAGGCCTGCAAGGGAGGATAGTTGTGGGGAATCAGGCCAGCAGAAGAGTGCAGTTGGAGGTGACCAGGTCTGTATGGGAATGGTTAGGAAGTGATCAGGCTGGCAGGCAGAAGCAGTTGGGGGCAATAAGGAAGGCAGGCTGGTGAGCAGTTGGGAAACAGCAGTCCTGGATTGTGAGAGGAATGTCCCACTGCCCATTTAGGCCCGATCGTAGGATCAGGCCTAAACGGGCAGTCGGACATCCCTCGAGGGGTCCCAGATTGGAGAGGGTACAGGCTGGGCTGAGAGACACTCCCTCATGCATGAATTTCGTGCACCAGGCCCCTTATAGAACTCTATTTGAGAAGCCATTTTTGTGTGGTATAGTTTATCTGCCAGACAAATACAATCTGAGTTCAGGAACAACCTTGCCAATGGTGTGAACCTAGTGCCATTTGACTCATTAGCGGACTAAGGGCAGGGAAGGCCCTCCCACATCATGTGACCTAAGTCATGTAGGGTGCTTAAATTACTGTGGCTTATAGAGTTGTATGTGGGGAGTCACCTATCTACAATGTGACTTGATATGATTTCAGTGCAAAAAAGTCAGGACCAGGTGTTGACACTATGAAACTAGCTCTGAAAAGGACATCAGAACCTGAAAAAAGGACTGACTACAGGAACGTAGATGATAGAATGTTACTGATAGTAACAAAAACAATGAAGACAGAACTAACTAGCATTTACAGAACATGTACTATGTGCCAGGAAACATTCAAATCACTTACTTTATATACTTATTTCTGTATTTCACTTTAAAAATTTATGAAAAATAGATCTGATCCTCATTTTACAGAGAAAGAAACTAAGGCCCAGTGAAGGTAACTGCCATATCATGCAGATGTTAAGTGGTGTATCTGGGTCTAGAACCCAAGACTAATCCAAAGCCCATGGTTTTACCATTAGACTTCTCAAGTATCAAAAATACTTTATGATCTTTAGATGGATTTACTCCTAAACTTTTTTCCTTTGGCTCCTACAAAAGGAAGGATTACACATCAGCTGCAGAGCACAGTATAAAAGAAGGGTCTATAGAAAGAAATATAACAATTATAATAAAATCCAATTTAGCCACCAAGTTTTTGCAAATATATACTTAATCAAATGTATCTTTATGTCTCTCTAATTCATTTCCTACTTTTTGTACTCACTTCTGGCCTTGAGTATTTCAAGTTATACTCTTGAAATAACTTCTTAAATGGCCTCGCTGCCTCCTATATCTGCTCCTATGCCACAATTTTCAGATATTAACTAGCGATATTTTCAAAACACAAGTCTGATTAAGTTATTCTATACTCAACACCCTCCATTGGGTCCCCATTTCCAAAGGAATATGAAAATATCAATTATTAAGTCCCTGGTTAACTTTTCCAGTTTCATATAAAGGGCTTTCAACCACAGCAAACTCCTGATATTTTCAAACAGCATATTCTTTGGGGACATTGAGATCCATCTTTATTTCAATTTCACCTTAATTAATTCAACTCTTTTCCAACATGTAGGCTGCTAAGTATATATTATAAAACCCTAATATGCAAAATAACCAAACCATGGAACAACCGACCAACCAGTTGCTATACCATGCACTGAAGAAAACGGTGTGTGTGTGGAACATACCAGGCATTGGCAGCAGGCGGCAGAGCACAGAAGATGGCAGGCATTAGCCATGCAGGATGGTGGAGCAGGTGAGTAGGAGTGCCAGACCAATACGGGGAGCTGATTGCTATTATTGGGATGAGCTTCTGGTAGTTACTGAAAATTCTTTTTTTAAAGTATATTTTATTGATTATTTTACAGAGAGGAAGGGATAGGGATAGAGAGTTAGGTACATTGATGAGAGAGAAACATCGATCAGCTGCTTCCTGCACACCCCTTACTGGAGATGTGCCCACAACCAGGGTACATGCCCTTGACCGGAATCAAACCTGGGACCTTTCAGTCTGCAGGCTGAAGCTCTATCCACTGAGCCAAACTGGTTTCGTTTATTGAAAATTCTTTGCTCCTGTTGCCACAGTCCCGCCCAGCACTCGCACCTACTGCCGGCACTGGCACCACTCACACCCATTGCTGCTGCCTGGAGCTAGTCCTGGTCACTGAGCACTGTCAGTAAGTGTGAGTGGCACCAACTGATGGTGCCAGCCCCAATTACTCCACTCAATCAGTGGGTGCTAGCAGCAGTGGTGGGAGCAGGGCTGCCGGCAGATAGGGGACCAGGGACCATGGCAGGAGGGGCTGGGCAAGGGCATAGAGGATGAGCCAAGACCAGCCCCTGTGCCCATGACAGCTTCATGGCCCACAGTTTCTTTCAAGGTGCAGGAATTCATGCACTGGACCCCTAGTTGATAAAATAAGAATTCATAACTCTGTAGATTTATGCTTCAAAATATCAATGGTTTTCTAGCTCTCTTTGGCCCTCTATGCCATCTGATAATTTGTTTTCCTAGAGTGTCATTTCCCACAATACCTTGTTGGACCTTCCACAAGCCTCTGTTCAACTTCCATTCCATCACTTCTTTCATTCTCAGTACTTGACCTCCCTACTATTCCAGAAAATAGAAATCATCAGATTAGAACTTTTAGACTTACTGGCCCTTCCTCCTATAAACATGAATGTTCTTCCAGTCACTGACTCCTTCTCTTATGCCTGAGTGGAAAGGTGTCCTCATGATGCCTAAAAAAATCCCACTACCTGTGCTCCAGCTTCCATTTTCTTTTAATTGTTCTAGTTTCAAAATATTGCCTTAGTGTTTTGTTTTTGTTTTTAATGTCACTCCCTTTTTCTGCTGACCTTTTTCCCTTATGCTGTAAACATGTTCAAGTTTTATCTCACCATCATTTGGCTATTATTTTCTACTAGAGGACTGGTGCATGAATTCATCAATGAGAGAGAAACATCGATCAGCTGCTTCCTGCAATCCCCTACTGGAGATATGCCCACAACCAAGGTACATGCCCTTGACTGGAATCAAACCTGGGACCTTTCAGTCTGCAGGCTGAAGCTCTATCCGGTGAGCCAAACTGGTTTCGTGCACCAGTGGGGTTCCTTGGCCTGGTTTGCGGGATTGGCTGAAATTGGCTCTCCAACATCCACTGAGGGGTCCTGGATTGTGAGAGGGCACAGGTCAGGCCAAGAGACCCCACTGGTGCATAATCAGGATTGGGGAGGGACACAGAGGTTTGGCCAGGCAGGGAGGGACCACAGGAGGACTCCAGGACATGCCCAGCCCATCTTGCTCAGTTCCAATTAGTTGGACCCCAGCAGCAAGCTAACCTACCGTTCAGAGTATCTGTCCCCTGGTGGTCAGTGCACATCATAGTGAGTGGTTGAGCAGCCTTAGCATATCATTATTATATTACATTTTGATTGGTTGAATGGATGACTGGACAACCAGACACTTAATATATTAGGCTTTTTTATATAGAATTACAGTTCAAACTTTTGAAAATGTAGTAATCAGTAGCTATAGTCTTTAATATTCAGGAAAGGACTGTTAAAAAAGACTTAGAGATTTAGGAACTAATGTATGTGGATGACGGGTTTATGTTGATGGGAGGAATAAAAATAGATATTAGGTAAGGATAGAGAAAGGAGTAAAGGAAAACAGTAAAAATGGAATAGCAGCAAAAATTGGTGTGGTAAATTAGTGGATATTAAAGGAAAAAAGACAATGTAGAGTTGCTAGATAAAACAGCTTCAGAGCAGTAAATAAAGAGACACACATACAAGAAATTAATACCACAGGGTTCCTGAAGATGGAGTCCAAGACATAGAAGTAGGAGGAATAAGAGAAATGATAATAGATATTTAGATTGATAAATAGGAATAAGATATTTTTTATCTTTTCTCTCCTTCCAACTTTAACTCTTTCCTGTATCTAAACCTGTACTTATTTTCTGCCTTTGAGGAAGAAACTTCCACCAGATTTTCTGCCAGAACTAAATACTGCATGTGCATGGTTAGCTGATTTTCATCTCTTCTTGATTTTCAAATGATATTGCAGCAGCTTTAGTAGTTGTTCTCTCTTTCCATGCTACTAATTGCTCTCTCTCTCTCTCTCTCTCTCTCTCTCTCTCTCTCTCTCTCTGCTTTGTACCCAATGCCAAAGTCCTTTCCTTATGTGTACAACCACACAGAGCATTTTCCAATTCTAAGAACATTTTCCCTATAACCCTGATAAATTCATGAGCTATCCATTTCTTGTCCCTCCGTTATCACCAAACATCACTGAACAGTAGTCTGCAATTGATTCCTCTACTTTCTCAGTCTATCATCTAGCTTCTGTACCTGCTAGCGCACTAAAACATCTTATATATGAAACATTTGACATTGGCAATTACCCTTCCAAATTCTCTCTTGCTTTGGCTTTAATAATATTTTAGTTTCTGCATTGTTCTTCTAACTCCCATGCAATGCATTTGTTCTTCTTTCTCTTCCTATCTAGTAAGTGTAGGTATTCTCCATGCACAATCCTGTGTTTTTTATTGTTGTTGTTTTTGTTTTTGTATTTTTTTTTTACTTTGAGCATGGTGATTTCACTCACCCATATAATTTTAAGTATACCCTCTATGTGAAACACTTTCCATCTTTATCTCTATTTCTAACCTCCTAGACCTGCATATATTTATGAATTTGATAAACAACTTAATTTGGATTGCTTTCAAGCACCTTATGTTCAATTATATACAAAAATGAATCTATTTCACTAACCAAAACCATCAGGTCCACTTCTTTCCTTTTTTTATTTTTGATAAGAGTATTGCCATCTACCTAGTCACACAAATAAAACATTTTGGATTTACTTTTCATTCATAGTCATGTACTCTTTTGATAATTCTTTGAGATTCTTTCTTGCCCCTATTTTTAATAATTTTAATGGGTTACTCTTTACTATATAATGAAATCTAAACTTCTTATGTCAACAATATGCTCTACAACATGCCCCCAACTTACTTTTCCTGATTTATGACACTTGCAGCCTATCTCTGAGCCAAAAGGATCTAGCCATTCTAATAATATACCTATGATATATTTGTGTATATGGTTTTCTTGCTTTTGGAATATGACCATATCCCACACCATATTTTGCTTATTAAAATTTCATCTATGCTCCTAAGCATAGCTCACATTCTTCTTAAAGAAATAATCCACATTCCTTCTTGTCCATAAATAATTTACCTGCTTTCTCTCTATAATATACTGTTGCTAACTTACAGAATTTGTCCAATGTATGAGTTTCTTGCTATTGAAAAGGAGGAAGAGACTACAGCAGAAAGGAGAATTTTTGGTAAAATATCATTATGTAAATCTTATTTTGAAAGAGGAGATCGGAATTGGATGACATGATCAAAGATGTCAATTAAGGAGAACAGCTTGGATTTGTAAATTAAAGATGCTGTGCCCTTTCTTCATTGTTCATAAAATAGAGTGGTTTTGGAATAGAGGAATATTTCAATTAAATCTCAGAAAAGGGACAAGGGCCAGAGATAATTGGAAATTGACCAGTGAAGCTGAATATTTAGAAAATTATATGCAAATAAATATATATACTTGAAAGATTACTTGGGAGCATATACTAACACTTTGCATTATACTTACATAAAAGGAAGTGATTCAGTAGGGTTGACAGAATTTATATGCAAGAAAGAGTAGATGTCTGTCACATAAAATGGAATATAGAACTTTTTTTAGTCATGTAATGGTAATAGCTGAAATTAATTTCTTAAAAGCTTGGAAATTTGTCAGATGTAAATCGAGGATGAGCAAATTCATATAAAAGAAGGAATTGAAAAAAATGAGGAATGGTCAAGGGGAGAGAAGCCCAACTTTCATTTCAAGCTGTCAGAGAGGATTGGTACAGATAAAAAATAATTTGTAAAAAGCTCTCAAGGAACGAAATGGAGCCAAATTCTCTGAAGGGAAAAGCATATTTTTTACTTTAGAAAAAACCTAATAGAGAACACAGAAAAAGAATAAAGAATCCTGCCTATTTTGCTCAGTGGTTAGAGAGCCAATCCATGTTTGGAAGAGTCAAGGGCTCGATTCCTGGTCAAAGACATGTAGCTGCATTGTAGGTTCCATCCTCGGTTCAAGTAAGGACACATGGGGAAGGCAATCAATTTCTATCTCTCCCTCTGTGTCCTTCCACACTCTCTAAAAATTAATGGAAAAAATATCCTCAGGTGAGAATTAAGAAAAATAAAAAGAAAAAGGAATTAAAAGATAAATAGGGAAAATCAAAGAGCAAATGATAAATGTCTGTAATTGACTGATAGAATCTGGGTAATATAGGAAAGAAGCAAAGGCAAACAAGGCTATTAACATTTTCTCATGTTCAGGAAGAGAAGAAGATTACCACATATATGAAATATTATACAATAGGTTAAGGTGATTTTAAGCCAGTTTTGAGAATACTTTGTGGAGTTTAATGCAGGAAAGGGTATAGGCTAATACAAGGATGTGCTAAAAAAAGCAGAAAATGGAAGTGTGACTCAGCAACAGATTTCACAGCTCAAGTGTTATTGAGCCTCACAAACAAGATATTGATGAGAAAAACTGAATCTGTTGCAACAAAATGGAAAATCTACAAGCTATAGGATCAGAGATGAGTTTTACTTTTACAAATTACCAATTGTACAACCCTAGACAAATCTTTTAAGCTTCCAGATCCTTAAATTTCTCAACTTTAAAGTGAATTAACATTGTTGTGAAGCTCAAACAAGACAATATTTGTGAAAATACTTTGAAAAAATTAGATATTATTAATCCTAGTACTTATTTGCATGGTCTGAGAAAACATTTATTTATGAGTTTCAACCCTCCACCCCCCAATTTATTAAAGTTAAGGTGTATAACATAGTGATTTCATATATATATATATTGTAAAATGATTATATCTGTGGGCTTATTTCTGTGATATGTGGGATAAGAAGGAAATGATCAAGATGCTAAAACAAGGAAGGTTAATGATATTTTATTTAAAAAAAATTTAGAAACTGTAAGTCACTGACATTATTAAACAATATTTTTAGAAATCTTTTTATTAAGGCTCACAGAGGCACTATTCATGATGCATAAGTTGCAACAGTATGTCCAAAGGAGTGGCAGGTGATCAATGAAGTTTAGAGATCACGCAATAAGCCAGAGGATATTTACAATCTTTAAATAAACACATTTTGTTAGAACAAAATGCAATTTTATATGCCACTCAGAGCTATTCTGAGTCATAGCAGGGACTGTAAACTATGAATAAAACACAACTATGGGACTCTTAACTACGTTCTCCATTTCTCTCTGTGCTCACTGGATGTTAAGAAAGAAATGCATGATATTGAGGATGAGATCACTTGACCTCTGAGGCCCCCTTAATATATTTGTGTTAAGACCCTGCTTCTGAGAAAATACATAATGACTGTGAATGAAATTACATATAAAAATGAAAAAGGAAAGGGTACTCTAATGACTGAAGTTTTCCCCCAAATCTCTACTGCTACAGCCTTAGTTCAGGTTTGCATTAAGTCTCAGATTATTGTTAGTAGCCCCATAATTTGCCCTATGTCCAATATTATACTTCTTCAGTAAATTTCTTGTATTTAAAAGTGAGCTTTTAAAATCTCAATCTTAAACATGTTAGTGATCTGCTAAAAAATCTTCAATTATTACCCACCACCTATAGCGGGGTTCAGTAAATTTTTTCTATTAAAGGCCAGATTGAAAATACTTTAGGCTTTGCAGGCCACACGTAGTCTTTGTCAGATAGTCTTTAGATTTTTTCTATATCCATTACAAATTTAAAAACCATTCTTAGCTCATGGGCTATACAAGTCAAGGGCTGGATTTGGCCCTTGAGGCTGTAGTTTGTTGACCTGTAGAATACATAAAGTACAAGCTCCTTGATATAGCATGACAGACTCTTCATACTCTGGCCTACTGTCTTCTTCTCAAATCTCATATATTGTCAAAATATTTCCCACACCCTCTGCTGTGGGAACTGAATTGTTGGATGTATCTGGAAGTATACCAAGTTGGGTTTTGTACCTCTGAGCTTATTCACATTGTACTTCTCTTTCAAGACTCTACTAAAGTTGCAGTATCTTCTATTGAATATTTCCTGACTTCCTAGTTAGAAGTAATCTCTGTAACTTACACAAATATGTATCATAGTATTTGTAGTACTTTACTGTGATTATTTACTTCCCAACTCAAATAGGAGGCTCTCAGAGCAGTAAATGACTTCAGTTTGTATTCCTAACATATAATAACTATTTAGTAAATGTTTGTTGACTGAATGAGCCCAGGCATTGTTAACAAGCCATCCAACATTAGAAACAACATAAAAAGAAATGAAGAGAGGATTGGCTGTCCTCTGAATTGTGTGTAAGACATACATAGTAGCAAGTTATTACTTTTGTAGTCTCTAGAGAAGATCCAAAGTCCTATTTTTTTAAAAAAATATTTTTTATTGATTTCAGAGAGGAAGGGGAGAGAGAGAGAGAGAGAGAGAGAGAGAAACATCAGTGGTGAGAGAGTATCATTAATTGTCTTCCTCTTGAATACCCCCTACTGGGGATTAAGCCCACAACCCAAGCATGTGCCCTTGACTAAATTGAACCCGGGACCTTCCAGTCTGCAGTCCAAATCTCTATTTCCTGAGCCAAACCAGCTAGGGCCAAAGTCCCATTCTTATATCTTGCACATATTTCCTCATATAACCATCAAGGCATGAGGGTGAATGCACAGATCCTCATTGTACATTTTTACATTGTGTATTTTTTTTAAAAACAGTAATGCCATCTACCAGTACCTGTGTTTTTAGAATACAAACGGGGCTCAAAACATATCTTCAAATAAACACACTTTAAAGAAATCCTCCTAGGGCCTTCAGGATTATTAGTGATAGAATGATGACCTAAATAGGTGTTAGTGAGCTGCCCTTGGAATGTAGCTGCCCTGTCTCAGTTGGGAAAATGTGCTCTGAGTTCCAACCTGATGACTTATGAGTTAACTTTTGAACATAACTCATTCCTAAATTTGGGGCTGTCTCTACTTAAAATATATCGTTCATAGGTCAGAGGAACTGGAATAGGAGTCAACCAGATTAAGAGTAAAGTCATAAAAGTGAGAGCCAAAGGAGAAATATGATATTACAGTATTTCTAAAATTAGACATTGGGCTGGTGAGGCTTCTTATTGTACACTCTGGAGAGGATGATGCATGAAGAGAATTAATGCAAGAAACGAATGAATGGAAATAGTTGGAAGCTTTTAAAGAAAATCTCAACATATCTGACCCTTATTGTTTGCCTGCTATGTGTCATGAACTACTCTAAGAACTTTATGTGGATTATCAATTTAATCTTTCCAACAGCACAATAAGAAAGGTACTATTATCTTTATTTTATGGATGTGAAACTTAAACACAAAGCAGTTTAGTAATTTGCCTAAGATTCCATAGCTAATAATTAATGAATATGAATCCAAACTTTCTGACTACATTGTTCACAATCAAAATAATTTCCATTACATACATGGAACTACCAACAAAGTACAATGTGTAGTTAATAAAGACTTTCACCTGGCCCTGAACTCCATTTATTTATGGAATAAAAGACTTATTAGAAAAGAGCCAAGGATAGAAAATATTATGACCATAGTGAAGTCTGTAGGAAGAAATGAAATTTTGGAAGACATGACTATCTTCTAAATATACTATGGCAGAACAGAAGAATTATGGAGTAAGTCAAAGTTAACATGAGAAAAAGAATCAACAATAAACGGTGATATAAAATCTACAATAAATGTTACCATAGAAAGTAAATATGGCATTTTATTAACTTGGAAATAAGGGGAAAATAATAATCTTAGCCACAGAAACTCTGGGTAGGGCAGAAATGCAAAAACTCATGAATGTGTATGAGAAGCAGGAGTAGAAATGGCCAGAGGGTAAAGCACATCCTGGGAGAGAAAGCAGAGAAATAGGAGAAGGCAGAAGAAAATTTTAGTGTAGACATTTTTATAAGAAATATAAATATGATGGAAATTTAATATTTGTAGAAATAATGTTAAAATGATTTATTAATATGTATAATACTAAAACTATTATAAAATAAGAATTGCAAGTATAAACTAGAATAACTTATTTAAAAACACTCATTAAAGGATAAAGTGTTTTATATACAAAATATACTTTTGCCATGAGGTGTTATCACTTAAATATGGAACCTTTTCTCCATTAGGTTCAAATTGGCCAAGACAACTAAATATGTGATATGAAGAGAAAATGTTATACTATGGTTGTGTAACTATTGGTTTATATATGAATTATATCCACCTTGTGTGGCAAATACAAATATATTTGGTCACAAAACAGCTTGTGTTTTATACCCCAGAAAAGAACTTCTCTCTGATAGGCTAGTATGGCTGTAGAATTTATTTTTACATACAACTACCATTATTTTCTCTCTGAACTATTTTGAAAAAATAAAGTTAACATTCATGGTAAACTTGTTAATGAGTTCCTAGTCATGGCCATAAACTAAATGTTCACTAAGGTGTTTGTTGGTGTTGGTGGTGGTTATTTTAAAAAATATAAAGTTAAATTTTATGGAAAAAGTTTTCATTGTTTTTCCTGCACATTGGAGAGGTTTAAAAAAGCCATTTGGATTTTTCATTTCTTTTGGTTAATTACCTAAACATGCCTTTTACACCACTATTTCTCAGGGATGTAAATATGAGAGTAACTCATATTTCTCAGGGATGTAAATATGAGAGTAACTACACTATAAAATATTGAGAAGAATTTCCCTTCTTCCCAAGATTCCTTTGACTGAGTTTCAAGTACATGTAGAGGACTATCCCATAAAATATGGTGGCTACAGTTAGATGGTATCCACAGATAGAGAAAGCTTTGAGCCTGGCCTCCACAGAAAGAATCTTCAGCCTTGCATCCACGATGTGGAAGTAGGACATGGGAATGAACTTAAAGGGTAGGGACAGTATGAATACACTGATAACCAGACCCAGAATCAAGCTGGCATGGGTGTCTAAACAGACAAGCTTTAGCAGGGCCTGAATCTCATAGGAAAAATGGTTGATGATATTGTGTCCACAATAATGAGCAGGAATTACAATAATTGGTGTGACTGTTACTAAGAAGGCACTAGCCCAGGTTTCCATGGCCAACTGTATGCAATACCGAATGTTCATAATGATGATCATGCAGGAGATTGGAAATTTCAACAAACCTATCATAATCCATGACAGCAAGGAGAAAACTCTACCACTCCAAGAAAGTGGGGTGTGATTATCTGGGCACAACAGCTGGCATAGGAAATGGTGGGGAGTCCCTGAATCATTGGGCCGACACATACAGCTCCCAGGTAGTGGAGTAACATATATCAAGGAACAATAAATACTCAGAAAAACTACAGGGAGGTCTGAAGTCAAGAATCCCATCTCACTAAAACAGTACTAAGGCTGTTCCCAAATATTGTGACAAGGTATAAAAACAGCAGTTCCAAGATGAAGGTAGCTTGGATTTGAGACTGTTGGGAAAATTCAAGGATGAATTTGATTATCTTAGAGGCATTTGCTCTCTTTAGACTGCCCATTTAGTTGTTTTAAATACTAGAAAAGAAGACAAAACACATTATTACCTATATGAGGAAATAAGAGAAACAGCATCTCAGTCTGTTAGAGTTCTCATTCTGGAGCTTTTTAAAATTATTGTGTCTGTTGATTTTCTGAGTTAGATTTAGCTGTTCAAGTATCCAATGATGGAAATATAGGCTGGCTCTGTTTTATTGTTTTGAAAAATATTATTTGATCAAAAAAGGCTGATTAAGTTGTTTGGACAGTGGGATTCCCATTAGAGGTACTTATATCCAATCAAATAACATAATCATTAATATTGGGCTAAACATAATTATTACTCTCATAAAGAGGCATAGCTATATAATGGACTGTATCCTTGCACAACAAAAAAAGAAGCAAAAATCATACATTTTCCCACCAAAAATGTACATCGATAGCCAGCTTTATTTACATTGGTCCACCAATTAACAAATAATTTTTAAGTTTAAGCTGAATAGTTCACTTGTAAATGTTTGAAATACTTCTTTGTTTTTCAACCTTTCCCCCTTTCTTCTATATTATATTAAAAACATCTATGAATAGCAACTTAGAAAGTACTAGTATATATGTAGCTAAAGTAATTGGTCAATTTAATGAAAGAACAACTGTAGCCAAAATGACATGAAATAGACCAAACAACAAGTGGACATTCTAAAATCTCACTCTTTGTTCAATTGTCCTGACATCTATCTTCAATTGACAGAAGCTTACTATGTGCATATCCAATCTCCATATAGTTCCAAATGAGATATCAAACGGTAATGGGAAATTTTTATTAAATAAAATGATTTCATGAAAACAATAGTTATTAGAAATTGTCAACCAGGAACATAGCAAATTATAGAATACGTGTTTTCAAAAGTGTGATTTTGGTAAGGGGTGAAACATATGATCCATTAAAATCTCTTTTAACATCAGGATTTTAAAATTTAGCATAGAGTTCAATTTCTCCATACTATATATTAATGGGGTATATAATTGTGTAGTTTTTCATAACCCAAAAGGTAGTATGTTGAAATATAGAAAGAAAGCAAGAAAGTCAACTGGATCTAAATTTAAATTCTGGCTCTATTACTAATAAACTACACAATCTTGAGAACATCACTTTCCTCATATGAGAATGGGAGTATTATATAGCCTCTTGCAAGATTGTTTAAAGAATTAGATGAGATTATTTATATGAAAAACCTAGAAGAGTGCCCATCACAATTATAGCCACCTACCACATGTTAGCTCTTTTCCCACTTTCACACTCCATCTAGATCTTTCCTTCAGCTTAGATTTTATCCTTGTAAACATGTGTCAAAATATCATTTCATTTTACCTTTCTTTGTGAGGTTATCATGTTATCAAAAACAATACCATCTGAAGTTTTAGGCTTGAGTAACAACTAAAGAAAGTTTGACTAAGTCATTAAAATTTGTTTCTGAAGGTAGGCGGGAAAAGACACATAAAGAGATGAAAATTACTCACTGACTTAGGGCTGGAGGACAGCAACAGAGTGCACCTCATTCATAACAGAAGCATTTTGCAGTTGGTGACACCCCCACAAATGACTAATCTCCAAGAAGAAATTTGATTCCTTCAACTGCAAGGAAAAGAAATTTAATACAAGCAGCTGTGGTAATAAATCTTTCTATCAGTGTAGTATAAGGCTGAAAAATCTTGAGTTAACTGTGCTGGTGAATCATGCACATTTATTTCTACTAGTTAAATGTAGTTTTCTTTTATTTACACAGAGATGGCTTGTAATAAGGCAACCATCAAAGGCTGATGTCCAAAAAATTTAAAAATTCATTTTCTAGCATAATAAGATATGTGTCTCTTCATGACATGCAGTTTTTCTTTGGCTGTACAAATATTAAAATGCTAGTTCTTCTTGAGGTATCCAAAATTCTGTTGCTTTGTTCCCAGACACTGAAAATAAATTGAAGAGATGTCCTTTCTGAATACAATGAGATATTTTAAAATAATGGTGTTGGCCAAAAATGTATAGTCTACTTACAGACCAAAAATATTTAAATAGTGTTAAAAGAAGGCACCATGTAAATGCCAGAAGGAAGTTTGGGAATTTGGGTAATCTTGCCGACCTTTAAGAACTCATAGCTTCTGTGTTGAAGAGCACTTTCTCCATTTGGAATTTACAGGATATCCCAGTTTTGTAATTAAGTTGCCTAACACAATTAGGGAGGGGGGGGAATGAGGAGGAGGAGCCATCTGCTATTTTTAGCACATTAAAATCATTTTTATCCTAACTTGGTTGATGAGAATTTTTTTTTAGCAAACGTTCCCTCTAACAATAATTCTGGTCAGTAAATATGTTAGTAACAGGGAACAAGGGTTAGTCTTCCTTAAAAAAGAAACTTTCTTTGAATTGTGCAGTTCTTCATTTGTCTAATTGCCAGATAGCAAGTTAGATGATCAGGTAGTCTTATGAAGAATTTATATTGAGGAATTTTGGAGATCAAGATGTGCATCATAGTGTGATTGTATAACAACTTTTATGCTTGCTGGTCTTGCAAATGATATGCTATGTTGGTCAATTCAGTTTACTCCCAAGTATGATTATGAGTTCAACAGAGATTAGATGAATTTGTATTTCATTTATTTATTTTTAACTTGAGGGACTTTGGTCCCTGACGTCTACAAGCCCTTAGATTTGGCGGCCATATTTGAGTCACCTCTGTTTTCTCCAGCAGACTACTCAGTACAAAGAAAAGTCTTGAATGACTTTTTGCTGAAATAAAAGCTCCTCTCACTGTGACTAAGTGGATTTTTCCATTTGGTATAATTAAAAATACTTAATTTACAGGTTATATTTAATACCAGAATAGTGATGTATAAAATAATGGTTAGGCAATCATATATTATACACAGTTTTACCCCTGAAATCTAATATCCACTTGGCACCAGACATAGTTATTACAATGTTATTGACTGTATTTCCTATGCTTTACTTTATATCCCTAACTGTATATCTAAATTCCTCACCTCTTCTTTAAAATTTTTTCATTAATGCCCGGCTGATGTGGCTCAGTGGTTGAACATTAACCCAGGAACCAAGAGCTTGCTGGTTTGATTCTAGGTCAGGATACATGACCAAGTTTCAGGCTGGATTCCCAGTAGGCATGCAGGAGGCAGCCAATCAATGATGTTCCTCTCTCATCATTGTTTCTATTTCTTTATCCCCCTTCCTTCCTCTCAAAAAAAATCAATAAAAACAAATAAAAAAACTTTTATTAAGTTTATTGGCATGACATTGGTTAATAGGATTACATAGGTTTCCAGTGTACATTTCTATAATACAAGGCCTGTATGTTGCACTGTGTCCACCATCCAAAATAAAACCATCTTCTGTGACCATATATTAGGCCCCTCCGCCCTGTACATACCCTCACACCCCCTTTCCTCTGGTAACCACCATACTGCTGTCGATGTTTGCACAGATCAAAAGAACAGAATGAAAGTCCAGAAAAAAAACAAAACATGAATATGAGCAGATAATTTTTATTAAAGTGGCCAAAAAAGTACAAGGGAGAAAAGAAATCCTCTTCAATAAGTGGTAATGGGAAAATTGGAAAGCCACATGAAAAAGCATGAAACTAGATTACAGTTTGGCCCCATGTACAAAAATTAATTAAAAATATAAGATCTAAAACAATAAATTACATAGAATAAAGCATAGGTACTAAATTTGATCAGAGAAAACATTTTATAAACTTGACTCCAAAGACAAGGGAAGTAAAGGCAAAATAAAATAAGTGGTACTATCCTAATATATAAAAATCCAGGGTCCATAAGGACTGAAGGCTTGACTGCCATGCTACACATGCAGCAGGCTCCAGTGGGTGGGGACTGGCGAGAGGGCTGAACTGCTGTCCTCAGGGAGTGAGCGAGGTGAGGCTTATCATCAGCAACCGTGGCTGCTGACAAGGCTGAGAGAGAGAGAGAGAGAGAGAGAGAGAGAGAGAGAGAGAGAGAGAGAGAGAGAGAGAAAGAGAGAGAGAGAAGACCCTGATCTCTCTTGGGGCCTTGCCAGGAGACTGGGGTGGCTATTGACCAGCCCTGCTTCTCTGATAAGGCCTGGAGATAGGCCCCAAGATGCTGACTGGCATAGAAACCAACCAATCAGAACCAAATCTGGGTGACCTGTGAGGAGCCAATGGCTGCCTAGGAGGCAGAGCTTGTGACACTGACTGGCATAGAAACTGACCAATCAGAACCTAATTTGGCTGAACTGTGAAGGCAGAACTTAAGGGCTGAGGAGGGGTTTTAAAGGCAACAGATGTTTGATATAAGGTGTAAGAAAGCATTTTAATTTTTTAATGACCAGTTTGGCAGTATAGTGCATATGGCTGGCTATCAGTCCAGATTTAGGGATTATGTATTTTTGTCTGCAAAAAGCATCTCCTCCTACTGAAAAAGGCTCTCCCCATTTAAGCAATCCT
Organism: Lasiurus borealis; assembly: GCA_004026805.1. Lineage (NCBI taxonomy): Eukaryota > Metazoa > Chordata > Mammalia > Chiroptera > Vespertilionidae > Lasiurus > Lasiurus borealis. The sequence continues at coordinate 41,166 of PVJN01008941.1, forward strand.
ATCCTATATTACCTATCTATACTAATAAAAGGGTAATATGCTATTAGATTGTGTTAATCTGCCATCTTCTAGATTTCCAACTTCCTTCCAGATAAAGCCATGGTGGTAGGTGCCGAGGCAGAGGCAGTTAGGGGTGATCAGGCCAGTAGGAGAGAGCCATTGGGAGTGAGATCAGGTGGGCAGGGGAGGACAGTTAGGAGTGATCAGGCAGGCAGAGGAAGTTAGGAGCATTCAAGCAGGCAGGCAGGAGGTTATAGACTATTAGGCAGGCAGGCAGAGGGGTTAGGAGCTATCAGGAGGGCATGCCAATGCAGTTGCAGGCAGGCAGGTGAGGATTTAGGAGCCAATGGCACGAGATTGCAAAATGTTTGATTGCCATTTTAGGCCTGATCCCAGGCAGTTGGATATCCCCCAACAGGTCCCCAATTGGAGATGGTGCAGTATGGGCTGAGGAACCCCCACCCCCATGCACAAATTTTGTGCACTGGGCCACTAGTCTATATATATATATATATAAAGCTAATATGCTAAGTGTTCCTCCCACCATCTGACTGGTCGCTATGATGCACCTACGATGCATACTGACCACCAGGGGCAGATGTTGAACATAGGAGCTGCTGAGCTGCAGTGACTTGGCAGAAGCAGTTCTCCAGTGATGCACCCTGAAACCAGAGAGGAGGGAGCCCGATTCCTCGTGGAGCCGCACACTTCCATCTTTGGCCATGAGTTATGTTGTTGCCAGGGCAGTGTCAGGCCCTGAATCTGGTTTACTGCACACTTGCATTTGCCTTACACATCCTGTATGAAAGGAACTTTGTAGAGTGCCTTTTCTTACTCTGGAACCCCTCGGGCAATGTCAGAGATCTGGTTTGGGCCCAATCCCCACAGGTCAGGCCAAGGGATATCTGCTGGAGGGACCCCACTCACTCAGCAGATGCCAGGGAGAGACTGTGGGAGGTTGGTTCCATGGTGTGCCTGGGCCATCTAGCCCAGTCCTGCCCTGCTGGCCATCTTCTAATTAATGTCATTTCAATGTGCATGAATCTATCCACCAGGTCACTAGTGTCTAATTAAAAAGATTCTGCACTAGAAAAACAAACCAACAACAAAACAAAAAGGCAACCAAAGAAATGAGAAATGATATTTGCAAACAACAGTTTTTTTGCATATTAAAACTAAGTTTTCCTGTGCAAAATACATGAAGAACTCATAAAGCTTAACACCAAACAAACAAACAATCCAATTGAAAACTGGGCAGAGGATCTGACCAGACACCTCTCTCACGAATATATACAAATGACCATCAAATATATGAAAAGATGTTCAACTTCTCTTCAGCTCTTTCAACAAGTCTACCAACTCCCCATTTCTGGCCACCACCAGTTTGCTCTTTGTGTCTATTGAGTCTGTTTCAACTTAGTTTGTTCATTTATATTGTTTTTAGATTCCACATATAAGTGAAATCATATGGTATTTGTCTTTATCTGACTGACATATTTAACTTAGCGTGATATCCTCTGGGTCCATCCATGCTGTAGCAAATAGTAAGATTTCATTATTTTTATGGCCTAGTAATATTCCATTGTGTATATGTACCACAGCCTTTTGTTCCACTTGTCTATTAATGGGCACTGGGTTGCTTCCATATATTGGCTAATTTAATAATTCTGCAACTAACACAGGGGTATATATGTTGTTGTTTTTTTCAATTTGGTGCTTTGGATTTCTTCAGATATATACCAATAAGTGGAATCATTAGGTCATAAGACAAGTCCATTTTTAATTTTTTAATCTTCACACTGTTTTCCATAGTGGCTGCATCAATGCATATTCCACCAATATTACACAAGGGTTTCCTTTTCTCCACATGCTCACCAGCACTTGTTTGTTGATTTATTGGTAATAGCCATCATGACATATGTGAGGTGATATCTTTTTGTGGTTTTAATTTGCATTTCTATGATGATTAGAGATACTGAACAAGTTTTCATATGTCTGTTGGCCACCTGTATGTTCTCTTTGGAGAATACTCTATTCATGTCCTTGGTCCATAATTTTTATTGAATTCATTGGGGGTGATACTGCCCATTTTTAAATTGGATTGTTTTTGTTTTGTTTTGTCTTGTGTTTTTTTTTATGTTCAGCTGTATGAACTTCTTATAAATTTTGGATGTTAACCCTTTTTTGATATATCTTTGGCAAATACGTTTTTGTATTTACTTGGCTCCCTTTTCATTTTGTTGGTGGTTTGTTTTCCTGTGCAGAGGACTTAGTTTGATGCAGCTTGTTTGCTTATTTTTTTCCTTTATTTCCCTTGTTCTAGCAGAGATGTCAGCAAAAATGTTGCTACTGGGGATATCTGAGATTTCTAGGATTTTGCTTCAAGTCTTACATTTAAGTCTTTAATTCATTTTGAGTTTATTCTTACACATAGTATAAGAAGGTGATCTAGTTTTCTGTGTGTCAGTTTTTTTTTTTTTTGCGTGTATCTGTCCACTTTTCCCAACACATATATTGAGTTAATCATCTTTTCCCCATTGCACATTCTGGCATCATTTGTCAAAGATTAATTGACCATGTAGGTATGGATTTATTTCTTAGCTCTCTATTCTGCTTTCAAATCTTGGCTGCTATAAATAATGCTTCAATGAACACAGAGGTTCATATATTCTTTTGAATTAGGGTTTCAGGATTTCTTGGAAAATATTTCCAGAAGTGGAATTGCTCGGTCATATCACAGTTCACTTTTTAATTTTTTATGAAACTCCATACTGTTTTCCTCAATGGCTGCACCAATCTGCATTCCCACTAACAGAGCATGAGGTTCCCTTTTTTCCATATTCTTACCAACACTCGTTGTTTATTGATTTATTGATGATAACCATTCTGACAGGTTTGAGGTGATATTGCACTGTGGTTTTAAATTTAATGTCTTTGATGATTAGTGATGCTGAGTGTCTTTTAATATGTATATTGGCCATGTGTATGTCCTCTTTGGAGAAGTATCTATTCAGGTCCTTTGTCCATATTTTTTATTGAATTCATTGGGGTGATATTGGTTACTAAAACCATATAGGTTTCAAATGTACAACTCAACAAAATATCATCTGCATAGTGCATCATGCCCTCATCACCCGAAGTCAAGTCTCTTTCTGTCCCCAATTATCCTCTATTTGTGACTTCCACTTGCCCCACTCCACTTTCCCTCTGGCTATCACCATACTATTGCCTCTCTCCATGTGTCATATATGGAGCTTAATCCCTTCACTGTTTTCTCTGAGACCCCCAATCTCATCCCTTCTTTTTTTCCCCCTTTTTTTATTATGTTACATGTATACATATCTCCCCATTGCTCCCCCTCCCTCCCAGGCATCCTCCAACCCCCCAGTGCAATCTCATCCCTTCTGACAGCTGTCAGTATGCTTTATGTATCCACACTTCTGTTTTTATTATGTTTGTGAAATTATTTTTTTCCATTAGATTTTACATACAGCCTGGGTGCCCATCAGTACATGTGTGGATAAAAATGTTGTGGTATAAAAACAGAATGGAATGCTACTGAGCCATAATAAAAGAAGAAAATCTGCCGAGACCGGTTTGGCTCAGTGGATAGAGCGTCGGCCTGTGGACTGAAAGGTCCCAGGTTCGATTCCGGTTGGGGACATGTACCTTAGTTGCGGGCACATCTCCACTGTGGGGCATGCAGGAGGCGGCTGATCGATGTCTCTCTCTCATTGATGTTTCTGACTTTCTATCTCTCTCCCTTCCACTCTGTAAAAAAATCAATAAAATATATTTAATAAATAAATAAATAAATAAATGAAGAAAATCTTACCCTTTGCAAAAACATGGGTGGACCTGGATATTCTTCTTGCCTGATTGCAGCTCCTAGGACTTCCAGATCTATGTTGAATAACAATGGTGAAAATGGACATCCCTGTCTTGTTCCTATTGTTAAGGGAAACACTTTTAACTTTCCCCCATTCAGTATGATGTTAGCTGTGGGTCTTTCATGTGACTTTTATTATGTTGAGATATTTTCCCTTTATTCTCACTTTGCTGATGTTTTTTAAAAATACGTTTTTATTGATTTCAGAGAAGAAGGGAGAAGGAGAGAGAGATAGAAACATCAATGATGAAAGAGAATAATTGATTCGCTGCTGCCTGCACTCCCCTTACTTGGGATGGAGCCTGCAACCCTGGGCATATGCCTGACCAGGAATTAGTCACACCTGGCTAGGCTGCTAATGTTTTTTTTTATTATAAATGGATGCTAAATTCTTTCAAACGCTTTATTTGAGTTATTTGATATGATTATTTGTTCTTTATACTTCATTTTATTCATGTAGCATATCACATTAATTGGTTTGTAAATCTTGCATCCTTGGAATAAATCATAATTTATTATGTTGTATGATCATCTTTTTAATATTTTGCTGAATCAGATTTGCTAATATTTTGTTGAGGCGTTTAGCATTTATATTCATCATGGATATTGGCCTTCAATTTTCCTTCTTTGTAGTGTTCTTTTTCTGGTTTTGGAATGAGGATAATGCTGGCCTCTTAAAATGAGCTTGGAAGTCTTCCCTTCCAGTGAAATTTTTGGAATAGTTTGAGGAAGATAGATGTTAGTTCTTATTTTATATGTTTGATGAAATTCATCCGTGAAGCCATCTAGTCCAGGACTTCTGTTTGTTAACATATTTTTTATTACTACTTCAATTTCATTAGTTGTAATTGGTCAGTTTAAATTTTATCTTTCTTCTTAATTTAGTTTTGAAAGATTGTATGTTTCTAGGATTTATCCATTCAGGTATTTTTATTTGTATTTATTCATACTTTTTTTTCACCATCTGACCCTGATTAACCTTTTCTCTTGAAATTTTTACTCATCAATTTCTTGTTACCAAAAATAAATTTTTGACTGATAGAGAGGTGCTCTGTAGCAAGACGACAGGAGAGGAGGATGTTCGGCATGATACTCACCTCATATTGGGCTTTCCTTGGTCACTCCTTCCATAGAGGGTTGGTGATAAGGTTCTGTCTATGATACTCATGCCTCAAGAATTTTCTTTCTGATTCTATCTTAGCAAACTTCTTAATCCCTTATATTAAAAATATATTAAACTTGTGTTTAAATCCACAAAAAATGCAAGGAACAATAAGATGGTGAACACCTACAAGAGCATACAAATTAGGAGAAATTGCAGTGCCACTAAGGAAATACTTCATGGAGGATATGGTTGATTCTTCCTTAATGAAGATTATAAAACTCTCATAGAGGCAAGCTACAGTAGGAATAGAAGTTTTTAGTTTTCCAGTTTCTGATGGAGGTGTTATTCTGCTAAAAGCTGGATATGTGATATATTTGGGATTTGCCTTGTTGACAATTTCATTTTTTACAACATGAAAGAAACATTGAGGGGGAATGATGCTATAGACTTAATTATGATGGGAGAGGGTTCTTTGGAGAAAATAACCACATCATCTGGAGTTCATAACAGAAAGAAGTTCTATGGCCAATATTTCTAAAAGGGAAGTTGGCTGTGATACCATAGATATATGTATATTTTTAGAATCTTTTAATTCCGAATTTCTTAGTCTCCAATGATAACATGATCAGAGATAAAGACTTATAAGAGATTTAAGATAATTTTTTTTCTGTAGAAGAACAGCAAAGAACATGCAAAAAGCCCAGATTCAGCTCTCCTGGTTGTATACAGTCCTTACATAGTGATCTCATAAGGCCTAATTGACAGTAAGTTTCTTGCCTTGTAATCGGAATCTACTAGGTCTAACCCTATAATATACTGACCTGTGAAGCCTAATCTGAACTTTTCTTAAGTATCTTATAGATTTTTTTTCTCAGCGATTATTCATGTTTATATGGGAGGATTCAATCTATAGGCTTCATAGCCATGCAAAATCATTCATTTGTTTATCTGTTCAACAAATATTTATTGAGTTCTTACTATGAGTCCAGATCTGTTAAAGTTACTCAGGGGAAAAACAGACAAGCTTTCTCTTCTTATTTAATTCATATTCTATTTGATAAGATGGGCAGAAACAAGTAACAAATAAATTCAGAAAATAGCAACTGTTATGAAGAAAATAAAATGGTAATATGAGAAAGAGTGGTGGAGCAAGATTATTATCATAGATGTCTTATTTTAAGGAAGGTGATGTTTGAATTGAGATCAAAGTCACACAAAAGAATTATATGAAAATTTGGGGAAAGAGAGTTCTAGAAAGAAGGAACTGTTTGTTGAGTAGATAGGAGATACAGTATAAGTGACTGAAGTATAGTGTAGATTGACCAGTCCTGGTTTGTTCTAGATTTTCTCTTTTACTATTGAAAGTTTTATGTCCCAGAAAACCCTTTAGTTTCTTAGTTGATATAGTTAATATAAAGGCTTCTCAACCAAAAAGTAAGATCGAATCCTGTGAATATACTTGATTTATGTACAAATTCTTCTTGAAGAATGGACCTTTGAACTAGACATCTTTCTGAGTACATGGAATGACCAGTGTGCAACATGAAGAAACTAAAAATTGTGGCAGCATTCTTGTACTAAGTCATCCTACAATAGCAAGCTACTTTAAAAATATATGTATTTTTATTGATTTCAGAGAGAAGGGAGAAAGAGAGATAGAAACATCAATGAGAATCTTTGATTGGCTGCCTCCTGCACGCCCCCTAATAGGGATCAAGCCTGCAACCTGGATATGTGCCCTTACTGGTAATCAAACTGTGACCTCTTAATTCATAGGCTGACACTCAACCACTGAACTACAACTCAACCACTGAGATACACCAGCCAGGCTAGCCAGCTGCTTTTAGTATAAGTATGGTTAGCAAGGAAGGAAGGCCACTACCCCTTATTTCCCCCCCACAAACTGCTTAAAACAATTAGTTCACTTCCTTTACCTGTACAACTGATTTTCTTTAATATCAAGATTCAGCATTAGCCAAGATCGGTTTGGCTCAGTGGATAGAGCATCGGCTTGCGGACTGAAAGATCCTGGGTTCAATTCCGGTTAAGGGCATGTACCTTGCTTGCGGGCACATCTCCACTGTGGGGTGTGCAGGAGGCAGCTGATCGATGTCTCTCTCTCATCGATGATTCTGACTTTCTATCTCTCTCCCTTCCTCTCTGTAAAAAAATCAATAAAATATATATATAAAAAAAGATTCAGCATTACTCTGTGCTTCATCTTGTTTAGTTTAACTCAGAGTTCCCTTTGACTGAGGTCTTTTTTAATGCAAATTTTGGCAACCAAAACTTTACCTAAACACTTCATAATTTTTCCATGTCACCAAAAATTTGACAAATTTGTCTTTTGGGCTTCCATCTAAATAATTTGATTAAAATGTTGAACAATGCCAAAACCGGTTTGGCTCAATGAATAGAGCATCGGCCTGCAGACTGAAGTGTTCCAGGTTCGATTCTGGTCAAGGGCATGTATCTTCATTGTGGGCACATCCCCAGTGGGGGGCGTGCAGGAGGCGGCTGATCGATGTTTCTCTCTCATAGATGTTTCTAACTCTCTATCCCTCTCCCTTCCTCTCTGTAAAAAAATCAATAAAATATATTTAAAAAATTTAAAAAAATAAGTAAAATGTTGAACAAAACAGAGCCCTGGGCGTGTCAGTGGTGGCATTCTTCCAATATAATATTAATGAATTAATCAATATGTTAGAAGAAATTTGTTTAAGCAAATACTAAAGTTTAAATTTTTAAGCTTGCTGTGCTACTCATGTTTTGGGATATGACATATATTTATGAGGCCAACATATTGCCTAAAAATAAAGTTTCTTTCATTTGCTCTTTCAGATTAATGGAAATAATGGATAAAACTACAAATATGGCTAGAATAGGTGGAGAATGGTAGGTAAATCTAGGAGGGAGAAAAAAAAGTTCTCACAGCTGATTCAGAAGTCATAATTTGGGAAATACCAGAAAAGGAGAGAGCTTGAGGAAAAATGAAGAGATAAATGTCTTAGCCTGTTACTAAAGTTTTCTTTGTAATAATTCCACAGCCAAAAAAATATATAAACATTGATATGATTGTTTCAATAAAACATAAATTATAAAAACACATGGTTGGCCAGATTAGACTGGCAGGCTATAGTTTGCTAACATCAGCTACAGATGTTTGCAAATCACCCTTGTAGAAATAACTTCATATGTGCATATTTTAGTCTGGGAATAGTTTTCACCTACCCTTCTCTATGTTATGCTCTTTCATTACTAAGCTTTAAACACTATGGGCTGGGATTTATTTAACCCCCTTTTGTCCTGCCTTTTTCTACCCCAGGATTATTTCTTCTAATGCTTCTATTTTATGATCTAGAACAAGTTTCTGCCAAGTTTTTCTATAATTATTAATATTTTAGATTTTTCAGGCCATAAGTCTTTGTTGCAAGTACTCACCTCTTCATTGTAGTACAAAAGCAATAACATTGATTATGAAAACAAACTGATATGGCTGTACTGTAATAAAACTTTATTTACAGAAACAGTCAGTGGACTAAATTGGACACTCGTGCTGTAATTTAGCAGTTAATGATCTAGAAGGGATGGTGATTATTCTTGAAATCATATTGTCTAGTGTGGACATCACCTTACCATCTTGCACTGGCTTTTTGCATTGTGCTAATTAGAGACCACCCCATACCCTATAGGTCACTGCAAAAAGTTGTTCCTTAGACATACACTGGTCTTGTCTAATAGCACTCCTTTGTGATTCTTTGTGTCCTCTGAATACATCATAGAATTATGGCCTGGAAATATCCTGTTAACCTCACAGCCACCGTTCTCATATACCTCTGAAAGACTGCTTTTTAAACCTGCCAGTTTTCATATCCCCTGATCCTGGAGTGAAATTTTTGTCAATCTAATTATGAGGTGATAGCAATTAGCAGGAATTAGCACCCATAATGTAAAAGTTCAGATTTCTTTAAATGAACCTAACTCATATCTGGATACATTGCCAGTCATTTTCCAAAACAGACTACTCGTTTGCACCAGATATTATAACCATCACTGGATGATTGAATCTACTGTTTTCAATGAGCACTTGGGAAGAGCAGATGACTGAAAGGAGTAACTAGAAAGTAGGTCAAATAGAATGCATGCAAAATTATGAGTCCAAATGACTATTCCACTGAAAGAGAACCAAAGCCTAGTATTCATTGTGCATGCAAAATCACATTTCCCTAGCCCTAACCCATTTGGCTCAGTGGATAGAGTGTCAGCCTGCAGACTTAAGGGTCCCAGGTTCGATTTTGGTCAAGGGCACATTCCTTGGTTGCGAGTACATCCCCATTAGGAAGTGTGCAGGAGGAGCTCATCGATGTTTCTCTCTCATCGATGTTTCTAACTCTCTATCCTTCTCCCTTCTTCTCTATAAAAAAATCAATAACATATAACACATTTGTTGCCTTCACAGCCACCTGTATATGTCTAAGGAACAACTTTTTGCAGTGACCTATAGGGTATGGGGTGGTCTCTAATTAGTACAATGCAAAAAGCCAGTGCAAGATGGTAAAGTGATGTCCACGCTAGACAATATGATTTCAAGAATAATTACCATCCCTTCTAGATCATTAACTGCTAAATTACAGCATGAGTGTCCAATTTAGTCCACTTTCTTTCTGTAAATAATACAACAAAAACACACACACACACAGTTCCCTATTTCATTTTAGAATGACTACTGGGTTTTTAAACTCATAGAATTCTTATTTTATACAACTTTTAGATTAATTGAAAATAAATTTCTAAGTTTATGTCTTTCCAAAACTTGAATTCAAAAAACAACTTAGTCTAAAAGTCCTGAGGTCTGATTTTTGTGTCCGGGTTTTGCCAGAACAGCCTGGATTTAGTTTTCTCTTCTGTAAAGTCTATGGATTTAACTACATAATAATAATTTTTAATAAACTTTTCCCAATCAAAACAGAAAAAAAAATGAAAACCACAGAAAACTATAGGTAATTGAACTAAAACCATAAAAAAAAAACAGTTCAGTCATGACCATTAACAACATTTGGTTCCCTATTTTTATGCCTAATACTTTTCAGTCATTAGATTACAATATAGACAATGTTGAGACCTGCTTTCTCACATCAAGCATTTTCTCATGCTCTAGAAAAAAAATCATTCACGACTTCTTCTTACTCTATGATTTCAGTATGGCTGGTTTCTTATGAAAAATATAAAGACCATCAAAGAACATGGTGAATCATATTTGATTTTTTTTAAACAAAAGCCAATTCAATATAAAGATTTTCATGGAAACTAAATGGAACAACTCAAAGTAAAATCATTATGGACTTAGAAGAAATTACTGCAGTACTTTATTTCCATTTGTTATCCTATGATACTGTGCTAATCCTTTCTCCGCTAAGAGAAGCGTATTGTCAGTAAAGTCAGAAGTTAACTTTTGTGACAAATTACTGGGGATGAAAAAATATAATGATTTAAGAACCTGAAAGTCCTCTGAATAAAGCAATTTAGAGTGTATATTTTTACCACTTGGCAAAATGATAAAACAATATTGATGACATGTGGCAAATAATGCAAATAGTTGCTTTTGCGAATACTTTATGGCAGACTTTATGTGACAATAAAATATGATTGAGATCACAATAAAATAATGTTAGGAGTTTGGACATTGACTCAATATTGAACGAGCACTTCCTACATGCAATGCATTGGTTCTAGGCAAGTGACATCTCAGAAAAACCAAGCCATGATGGTTGCCTATAGGAAAAACACAGTTGGGTAGTGGTATGATGGGTAACATTTGAATAAGTGAGGTACAAATTAGTAAGTATTCTATCAGACAGGAATCTGATGTATAACTAATATTCATTCCTTCTATTGATCTAGAGCAATGTTCCAATGTATCATTCTATCCCAGGAAAGATTTCTTGGGCTGAGCAATGTCATGTATCAATGCTGAATATGCAGTAGATTTTTCCTGTCTATCTAGAAGGGACCTGAAGTGAATTCCAAATATAACTAAAAAGCAGGAGTTCCTTTACTAAATATGGAGAGAAACACTCCCAAAGCCCATTTATTAAAAAGTCCAGGGAAGGAGGTGGAACCACACCTGCCAGGGAAAACAGTATCAAAGCTTTCAAAGTTGCAAAGGGAAACTATTTCAAAGACTCCAGGATTAGATTCCTGAGAAGCAATCAGAAGGTCCTTCATGTGAGAGTTCAAACATATTTACAAGAACCTGTCTAAGAGGAGTTTACTTTTGCATTAGTAACACTAAAGTTGCTTTCCAACACAATTGATTCTCTAGATCTTTGGAAACAAAAGATTTCATTGCGTCCCTTGCAGTTTTTAGCTATAAATGATCTAGGAAACCAACATGTAGATTTGTTCTCACTAGGTGGATGTAAACGGAAGGCCAGAAGGCTGGCAAACCTTAATTGCTCTGAAAGGTCAGAGCTGATTACTCATTGTTTAGTTGAAACTATCTGTTTGTATCATGTTAATTTCTGTTATTTCCTGCCTAAAGGCTAGGGGTGTGTCCCAAAGCCTTAATAAAAGGGAGAAAAAGGCCAGAGCAAAATGGTAGTCTTTCCCACTAGAGGAAGGCTCCCGCCTGGCCCCCCAATATCGCCAAATTAATATTTTCTAGTCTCTCATTTTGTTTGCGTGCGGCCTCCTTCAGAACCCGAACCCTGACCCGGGAACCCTGAACCATGCGGGACGTGGAAAGAGGTTCCCACATTAATTATTTGTTCACTTGTGTGTTTCCACTACTGGGTCTAACATTGGAAGGAGAGAAACTGTGTCTTTCTTGCTCACCATTTTTTTCCACAGTAGCTATCACAGTGCTTAGAATATTACTACACATTCAATAAATATTATGCAAACGAAAGAAGACTAGGACAACCTGTGGTTGGACATCACTAATTCAGTGTGCTATGGTGAAGGCAGTAGGGAGCAAGCTCTGCCAAAGGTCAGCCAGTCTTGGAGATTTGTTCAAGTGGGTGACAATGGTTAGAGCTGCACCACTGCACCAACATTTTCTATATCGGTTGACAAAGGTCAGATATAGAGCTGGGGAAGCCAACTTACTATTCTGATACCATTTTAATATCCACATGAGGATCTTGGATCCCATTTAAAACAGTGTCCACATTATAAAGCTGGAAAAATTATTGCATAATCAGTGACAGCTGCTGTCCCTAAGACATCTTCAAGCAGAGGAGACTTTTCTACCTATGTCTCCAGACAACCTGGTCAATGCTCTTCCCTCTGTATTAATCTGTATCTCCTAAGAGCTCTGAAACTCAACAGGCCAGGGTTTCCATGGCAGCTCCACAATATGGGATATTTGCCTCATAGCGTGACTCCCAGGGCCATTGTGAGCTAGCCTTGGATTAAAGAGTGCATGTAATGTTCCTAGCATCGTGCCTGTTACATAACTGGTTCTTATATCTTAACTCCCTTCTTTTCCTATGGATAAATAAGGCTTTTCAGGACAAACAGGAATAAAGAGTGTCCGAAGTGCATCGAAGGATCCACTATGCTGAGAGGGTCTTGGCTCCTCAGACCCATCTCATTCTTTAGTAGGAGAATTCAGAACTCAACCCAGCCTAGCTATGGTCTTGCTCTACAGAAACTCTCCTCCCCATTCACTCCTAACATCCTGCAAGGAAATAGCCTTCAAAACACAGACTTTCTAATTTTTTCGATGAAATGAATGAATCTTTTGAGGGAATAAAGTAATTTTTTTCAGTTCTACTTGTTTACTTTTCCTTAAGCTCCCAAGATGGCTTACATGTTAGCTGTTAATCACACCATCTGTTCAAACAGTACTTCAGTAAATGATTCAATTCATGCATTTCTTCTAAAAGAATCTTTTTAAGGATAGTGTTTATGTCTCTGTTATACTTCATAAGGCAATGTTGCATGAGCTGTTTAAACATTGCTATCAGTGTAAACACAAATTTCATTTCCCATTTCTTAACTGTACAGAAAACAGGACAACTTCCCCACATTTGTTCTACTTGGCATGTAGTTGCGATGGGAGTGTAAGGAGACAGATTCTATATTTTCTAAAAAGAAAAATAAATCAACTAAGAAGTTACACATATTTATTCTGAAATCTTGAATTTGATTTTTCCTATTGTCATTTGTAACCAGCTACTACCTTAACACACAGAGATTTGGCATGGCTAGATATAGGCTAATTAAAAATGTAACAACAAAAAGAAATGACTTTAAACAATACTCAGGCATTTGGGTGAATCAGGCAAATGGAGAAAAGACCATCCTTAGGTGTTGGAATATATTAAACTCTTGTACAACTTGGCTCCACCTGTACATTATTCCAGCTGTCACTATGATTATCAGTTGTGTGGGGTTTAAATGCTTTATGTGGGTGCAATCTGACAATACCTCACCTCACACCCTCGTTGTATGCCTCTCTATTCTTGGGCTGATATTTACTAGTGAGCACTACTGTGAGACTATCCCTGATACCCACATGTGTACAACCTGTAAGCATGAAGAACTGGGTGAATGTGTGAACTTTTGTTTATTGGAGGATAGAAGATGTTGTCTAAATTCATCCCCCTTGTTTCCACTCGTGACTGGGACTGAGTTTATACAACTTATTGAAGAAATTTAATAGAATTAAGCAGTCTCACATAGTTGAGGCCAACTCAATGAGATATCTTTGAACTCACTTCCTTGATTCATTATCGATGTTCCTCCTTATTATCTGGAACTGTACTCCAAATACAGCATGTAATGATTCTACCTCAATTCTAAGTAGTGATATGATATAAGACGTTGCAGGCAAGACATAATTGAGGCAATCATGATTCAGCAAATAGAAGATATAGACCAGCAGTTTTAGAATCAGGGCTTTAGTAATAGTAGAAATTTATCCAGACATGTTAATGGGGCATGGTGATTAGAAATTGATTGATGGTGTCAGTTTAGTACTCAGTAGTCTAGGCAGGCATCGTCACTCAGGAATTTTGACATAAGAAAGTTTTACTCCAAGTCAGGTAGGATTCTAATATCTGAAAGGTTAGTGGGAACATTGCTTGCAAGAGTAAAGCTGCTTGTTAGTCCTAGAGGACCTATATGAATAGGCAGTTGATGGTGACTTAAAGAACTAGTCAGAAGAAAAGTAGTAGAGGTCAACTGGGAGACAAAGTTAAATATGAGATAGAAGTTGTATGTCCTGATATTGAATCACAAACATATTTAGAGTTTCTATATACCCTTTGTCTAAGTTCAAGATTTAAATTGAGGTGGGGCTTAATATGTACACTGGTAAGCAAAATAATTCATGCTCTGTGGGAAAAAAAGTGTTTCAAAGACTGATAATAACAGAAATTGACAAGAAAGGAAGCATTCCTACACATGATGACCCTCTTAGTAGGTGGGTTGAAATAAGTAATATACTCTTTATGCAGATTGCATATTTCTCAGTTTAGAATTTCACTCGATGACCCTTAAGAATTCCTTTACCTATTAGATGTGAATTATTAAACATGTTACCAAAATGAATGGTAATCAGGAATTTACTTTACAACAATTTACTTTATAATACAATCTTAGATGCCTGATGGACGTTACACTAGATTTATAATGAAGACACCAGACTGTAAATAGTAACTTTTAATGAGTCATTGGACTTCTCGGAGTTTCTTTTCTACTCTGAAAATGGGGCTAATATTGCTTTACCCACTTCAGAGTTTTTCTGTATGGAATATGATAATATATGTGAAAAACAATTTGTAAATTGCTAAATGTTATGTGATTGCGAGTTATTATTATAAGAAACGATCTTTAGTGCTGAGGGGAATATAAGCACTATTATATTATTTGCATTAAATTTTGCATGTGTTTCAAATGCAATAATGTTAACTTTAGGGTAAACAAATTTCATATATTTATGATGTTAGGTTACTGGGCAACTGCTTTGTCCTTTATAGCCTAATGTTAAAAATGTGGCAAGAGCTGTTTTAACATTGCTATCAGTGTAAACACAAGACTGTCTATGTAACAAATGTTTCATTATCCTCTGGGGAAGTCCCAGTTTAGATATCACTTTTAAAACAGCTCATTAAGGATTAATAAAAGCATCATTGAGTGATGTCAAGTAAGCTATGAGTCCTGAATGATATCAAGGGCAGAAATATTTTCTTTGTGAAAAACTTTATTTTCAGTGTTAGAGAAAAGTATAAAGATTTTAAAATAATTAGACCTCAGATGAGTCTGAGCTCTAATTGTTTTAATACTTCTATGTGCTTTTATGTATGTAAACATTTCATTGCCCATCCCCATTAAAATGTTACTTGATATCCACATTACCATATCAGTGTTTTGAAGATGGGGTAGTCCACACTCATTCTTGGTATTCAATTGTGTGGTTCACATCTTAGCAGCAGTAGAATCGCTTGGGACCTTGCAAGAAATCCAGAATTTTCTATTTAACCCTGACCTACTGAATCAGAATCTGTGTTTTATCAAGATAACCCAAGTGATTTGTAAAGTTTTTAAAAAGGGGTCTACACTAACCTGCTCTTTTAAATCAACCTATTTCAATCTTCTTTCTATTTTAACTACTTAGTTCCTGTGACCCACCCTGCATTTCATTGGGATCCATAAATTAATCACTGACCCTTACCCTTTGGATTTGCCTTTCTTGATAGTATATGAGTTCCACCAAGTGTCTGAAATTCCACTTTTCCTTATGCATGTTGATTTAACTTGCCAACTTGGTTTTCCTGTTGTTTTCAATATATAAACATATACTCTTTATGTTGTATATGTTTTCCACCTATGCAGAATTCAATCCCATGCTACTACTACCCATTCAACTCAGGCAGTACTGAATAAGCCAGACCAACTTTCTGGAAATTAGAGAAAGCCAGTTTCCTAGATTAAATAGGGCATGGACATCTGTAGGATTCATGTTTTAAAGATGAAGCTGTCATGACAACAACTGATATCCATTTTATTGGGTCTGAAATAGGTTTATCTTTTATTTAATTTTGCTTTGTGGACAATTGTAAAAGAGCAAAGGATTGGTGATTCATAGGAAAAAAAGATGTTGAACAAGATATCTAAGTTCATCAGACCATTATCCTTCCTTTCAGCATTTTCATTAGGGCGTCTTTCATATCCATGTTCCTCAGAGTATAAATGAGTGGGTTCAACATGGCTTTTACTGCCTCTATACAATACTAAAATGATATTATCTTCATTGTGGGTAAATTTAAAGTATGGGTCCATGTACATGAAGATTTCTGTCCCATAGTAGAGGATGACAACAGTCAAGTGGGGGAGCCACAGGTAGAAAAGGAGTCTGATCTCTACAGAATGGATCTTCAGAAAAACCATAGCAATCTATGTAATAAAATTCTAAGGGACCATTGTGATGGAATGACTAGAATGACTGGTCACTATGATGTGCACTGACCACCAGGGGCAAAGGTTCAATACAGGAGCTGCCTCCTGATGGTCAGTGCATTCCTACGGGGGGGGGGGCACCACTCAGCCAGAAGCCAGGCTTATGGCTGGTGAGCACAGCAGTGGTGGCGGGAGCCTCTCCAGCCTCTGTGGCAGCACTAAGGAGCAGCAAACTGAGTGGTAAGGAGTAGTGAGCAGGCAGGAAGTAAGGAGAGAGAGCTCCCAGACTGTAAGAGGGCATGAGCCAGGCTAAGAGACTCCCAGTGCAATAATTTCATGCACCAGGCCTCCAGTATAGAAATAAGAGAACACAAGGAACCTAAAAGGCAAACATCAGGATATCCTCTACTAGACTATGAGAACCAGTGAGTTTGAAAATTACTTGGAACCACAGGAAGTTGTGGCAGTTCTTCACAGTTGGCAAAAATAGAGGAAAGGACCTTAGTTGCCAGCAGAGTTGGTAGAAGGTACACTTACCTCCTCTGCTCACATCACTCTTATCTTACCTAATAATAGGCAAACATGTAAATTGACTGTACCTCTGCTATGACCACAGTCAATCAGAGTGAATATGCAAATTAGAAAGCCAAAGATTTTGGCCACCCAGCTGTTCCAGGCTCTGAGTGGCCAAGCTGGGCAAGTTGCCTGCATGAGAGGGAGGGCAGGGCGAGTGGTGGTGAAGGGATCTATAGGAATAGAGTGCTGCAGTAGACAAGACTGCAGACTCCAGAGTCTGCAGCGAAGATGAAGAAGGCAGATTCTGGCCTGAGTCTGCAGCAAAGACAAAGAAGGCAGACTCTGGCCAGAGCAAAGGCCTGGGTCCCGGATACCGGAGGAAAACTGGTGCTGGAAGGCAAGGGGAGGAAGGCCTATTGCACGTGTCTCTTCGTGCAACGGGCTTCTAGTTCAACATATTACTGGAAGTCCTAGCCACAACAATCAGACAAGAAGAAGAAATAAAAGCCATCCAAATTATAAAGGAAGAAGCAAAATTGTCAATAGTTGCAAATGACATGATACTGTATATAGAGAACACTGAATACTCTACCAAAAAAACTGCAACAACTAATAAATGAATTCAGAAAAGTAGCTGGACACAAAAAAGTATCCAGAAATTGGCTGTGTTTTATACAACAGTAATAAACTATAAAAAAGGGAAACTAAGAAAACAATTTCATTTACAATTACATTAATAAATTAAACATGTAGGAATAAATTGAAAACAAAAGGAGATAAAAGACCTATATTCATAAAATTATAAAACACTGAAGAAATTGAAGAAGATACAAATAAATGGAGGCATATACTATGCACATGAATAAGAATGACCATTGTTAAAATGTCCATATTACCCAAAGAAATCCATAGATTCAAGGCACTTACTATAAAAGTACCAATAATTGTCATTCTTGCCAGTTAGCTCAGTTGTTTAGAGCATTGTCTTGATAAGCCAAGGTAGCAGGCCCAATCCCCGGTCAATGCACATATAAGAATCAACCAATAATGCACAGCAAAGTGGGACAACAAATTGACCTCTCTCTCTCTCTCTCTCTCTCTCTCTCTCTCTCTCTCATCAATAAATAAGCACTAGTTGAGGAGGGAGAGGTGGGTTAGATAAGAGATCAACCAAAGGACTTGTATGCATGTCCCGAGTTTGATTCTGATCAAGGGCACATGCCTGGTTTGAGGGTTTGATCCACAGTTGGGGACATTCAGAAGGTAGCTGATCAATGATTATTGCTCATCATTGATGTTTATATCTCTCTGTCCCTCTCCCTTTCTATCTGAAATTAATAAAAATATATTTTAAGAAAGAACAGGAGGAAGGAAGGAAGGAAGGAAGAAAGAAAGAAAGGAAGGAAGGAAGGAAGGAAGGAAGGAAGGAAGGAAGGAAGGAAGGAAGGAAGGGAGAAACAAAATGGAGGGAGGAGAGAGAGAGAGAGAGAGAGAGAGAGAGAGAGAGAGAGAGAGAGAGAGAGAGAAAGATCTTTCTGTGGGAGATCCAAGATGCCAACAAAGTAGATGGAAGTCACTTCCTTCCAAGACCAAACTAGAATTACAACTAAAATAAAGAAAACTCAACCTGAACACCAACTAAAGACTAACTTAACAGAAGTCTTTTAACCAAGGATTAAAAGGAAAAGACACATTGAGATTGGTAGGAGGGGTAGAGACATGAAAAGGGCTAGACTAATCCCATGGAAGGCAGCTGAGATTCTGGACGCATATCTCAGGTTCAAAGGTTCCCTGGAGGAATGTGTAGTCTCAATCCCATGCTGGGCTACCCAAACCATAGCACCAACTCTGGAAAGAGACACCCAAATAGTCCAAGTTGGTTTGGCTCAGTGGTAGAGTGTCGGCCTGCAAACTGAAGGATTCTGGGTTTGAATACAGTCAAGGGCATGTACTTCAGGGCTTCTCTCACATCTATATTTCTTCTGTCTTTCACTCTCTCTTCCACTCTCTCTAAAAAAATCAATGGAAACATATCCTCTAGTGAGGTTTTTTTTTTTTTAAATACATATCTTCCCACTGCTCTCCCCATTCCCAATATTTCCCTTACACCAATGTCTTTATTTTATTTTATTTTTAATTAAATCTTTATTATTCAGGTCATTATATTTGTTTCTCTTTTTTCCCCTCCATAGCTCCCCTCCACGCAGCTCCCACCCTTCCCTCTACCCTTATCTCCCTCCTATTGACCTCATCCATAGGTGTATGGTTTTTTGTCCAGTCTCTCCCTGTACACCCCTCACCCCTTTCCACCTGAGAATTATCAGTCCACTCCCTTTCTGTGCTCTTGATTCTATTATATTCACCAGTTTATTCTGTTGATCAAAATTTAATTCACTTAATTTTTAGATTCACTTGTTGATTTGTATTTGTTGTTCAATTTTTTTTGTCTTTTACCTTTTTCTTCTTCCTCTTCTAAAAGAGTACCTTTCAGCATTTCATATAATACTGGTTTGGAGTTGATGAACTCCTTTAGATTTTTCTTATCTGTGAAGCTCTTTATTTGTCCTTCAATTCTGAATGATAGCTTTTCTGGATAGAGTATTCTTGTTTTAGGTTCTTGCAATTCACCACATTGAATTTTTCTTGCCATTCCTGTCTGGCCTGCATCGTTTCTGTTGAGAAATCAGCTGACAGTCGTATAGGTGCTCCCTTGTAGGTAATGAACTGTTTATTTCTTGCTGCTTTTAATATTCTCTCTTTGTCTTTTGCTCTTGGTATTTTAATTATGATGTGTCTTGGTGTAGTCCTCTTTGGATTCCTTTTATATGGGGTTCTGTGTGCTTCCTGGACTTCTAAGTCTATTTCTTTAACCAAATGTGGAAGTTTTCAGTCATTATTTATTTAAGTAGGTTTTCAGTATCTTGCTCTCTCTCTTCTTCTGGAACCCCCACAATTCAGATGTTGGTATGGTTGAAACTGTCCCAGAGACTCCTTACATTATCTTCACATTTTTGGATTCTTTTATCTTCTTGCTTTTCCAGTTGAGTGTTTTCTGATTCTTTATATTTCAAATTTTTGACTTGATTCTTGCCTTTCTCTAGTCTGCTGTTAGGACCCTGTATAATATTTTTTATTTCAGTCAGTGTATGTTTAATTTCTTGATGGTCCTTTTTTATTTCTAGTTGGTCCTTTTTCATCTCCAGTTGGTCCTTTTTCATCTCCTCTTGGGTCTCACTAACTTTATCCAACTTTTCTAGGATATTTTTTTTTAATATATATTTTATTGATTTTTTACAGAGAGGAAGGGAGAGGGATAGAAAGTCAGAAACATCGATGAGAGAGAGACATCGATCTGCCGCCTCCTGCACGCCACACACTGGAGATGTGCCCGCAAGCAAGGTAAATGCCCTCAACCGGAATCGAACCTGGGACCTTTCAGTCTGCAGGCTGACACTCTATCCACTGAGCCAAACCAGTCTCGGCTCCAGGACATTCTTGAAAAACATTATAAGCGTGGTTTTGAACTCTATATCCAGTCCTTTGTTTTCCTCCATTTCTTTTGTTTGTGATCCCTTCCCTTTACTCGGCATTTTTACTATGCCAGGAGAACTTCTGTGTTAGATTCAGCCTTATGATACAAGAGTTGCAAAACTGGAAAAGCTTTTCTTTTGAGCTTGGGATGGGTGGAGTCTCAGGGCTTAAGGGACCGCCTTACCTTCCACTCGGCCCCGCCCACCATGGCCCCTGAGTCTCACGTGACTGGGTAATCCTTGGAGCAGTCCCTGTGCAAGAACACGTGTGCGCCTGTGCTCTCTCGCAGTGCCTCTAGACTACTGCCCTTCTGGGTCCCCTGCGCTCCAGGACCATATGAGTCTGGTCCCCAGGGTTTTGCCCAAAACTGGGGTTTAGTGGAGTTAGAAGTGGCACAGTGGGAGACTCTGTTTCCCATCCACTCCTGAAAGCCAGGGGCACAATCAGCAGTTGGTCCTCTGTGGGCAGTGCCATGCATGCCTCCAGACTTCTGATCTTTTGCGACTCCCCTAAATTTCCTTGCATTTCTCTCTTTTCACAGTCCAAATTCCCTCCCTATGAGTTTTGGCTGGATCTGGGGTTTAGTGTCCTAAGATAAGGGGTTAAATGCCTTTGAGAGTCTCCTTCTCTCTCCCGCCAGAGAAAGCCAGCCAGGTTCTCAGGCATCTGCTCTCTCCACACTGGCATCTCCGTACCTCAGCTTTTTACAGCTCCTCTGGGTCTCTGTGAACCTCTCTTTTTCCTTCTAGTTGTAGAATTTCCACTCAGCCAGCTTTCCTGTGGTTCTGGATGATGTCCGTTCTGTATTTTAGTTGTAGTTTTGAAATTGTTGTGCGAGGCAGCAGTGTAGGTGTTTACCTATGCCGCCATCTTGGATTCTCCCCCAATGTCTTGTGTTCATTGGTTAGGCTTATATGCATGCATACAAGTCCTTTGGTTGATCTCTTATCTACCCCATCTCTCCCAAATCTCGCTGTAATTTGAAAGTCTGTTTGATGCTTTACTGCCTCTGTATCTATCTTTTTGTTCATCAATTTATAATGTTCTTTATTATTCATAAATGAGTTCACGTAGTATTCTTTTTTTTCATTGACTGGCTTGTTTCACTTACCTTATGCTCTCCAGTTCCATTCAGGTTGCTGCAAATGCTAAGACTTTCTTCTTTTTTTTATGGCAGCATAGTATTCTGTTGTGTAGATGTACCGTAGTTTTCTGATCCACTCATCTGCTGACAGGCACCTAGGCTGTTTCCAAATCTTAGCAATTGTAAATTGTGCTACAATGAACATAGGGGTGCACAAATCCTTTCTCATTGGTGTTTCTAGTTTATTAGGATATATTCCTAAGGGTGGGATTGCTGGGTCAGATGGAAGTTCCATTTTTAGTTTTTCAAGGAAACTCCATACTGTTCTCCACAGTGGCTGCACCAGTCTGCATTCACACCAGCAGTGCACGAGTGTTCCTTTTTCTCCGCACCCTCAACAACACTTGTCATTTGTTGATTTGTTCATGATTGTCATTCTGAAAGGAGGTGAGATAGTATCTCATTGTCGTTTTGATTTGCATCTCTTGGATAATTAGTGACTTTGAGCATGTTTTATTTTATTGATTTTTTACAGAGAGGAAGGGAGAGGGACAGAGTGCTAGAAACATCGATAAGAGAGAGACATCAATCAGCTGCCTCTTGCACGCCCCACACTTGAGATGTGCCCGCAACCAAGGTACATGCCCTTGACCGGAATCGAACCTGAGACCTTTCAGTCAGCAGGCTGACACTCTATCCACTGAGCCAAACCAGTTTCGGCTCCACCCTTTTCCATGAACCTCACTGGTGCTACCCTCGGGGCTCGTGGTGCCCTAACTTTTACATGTCATGGCCCCCTCTACTGAATTAAGTTTTTATTCCTTTAAAGTGCATTAAAATTAATAAATGGATATTGAACATATGTGATATACACAATGGTGTGCTATGTGCTTTGTTCTTACAGAACTCTGCATATACTTCTATGAAAACACTCTGTGTTTTAAATTGCAGCAGTTGGTTTAGAGTTTGGTTTCCGCACTAGAATCAGGCAGTGTTTTTTCAAGTGTATGCAGTGCTTAGCACAGGGCCAAGTACAAAAAGGATGCTGAATGAATGTTGGAAGGGTAAATCAATACTTAAAAAGAAACAGAGATAAATAAAAGGAAAAGAGATAAATAAAAGA
>PVJN01008942.1:0-12854 GCA_004026805.1 Lasiurus borealis
ACAACCTAACCATGCAAGCCCTCCTCATCCTCGAAAATGCTCCTGCTCACCCACCGAACCTCGAAGATGAACTCCTCGAAGAGTTCAAGTTTATAAAGGTTGTCTACCTACCTCCCAACACCACTCCTATTCTGCAGCCCATGGATCAGGAGGTGATTTCTAATTTTAAAAAACAGGTACATCAAGCACCTGTTCCGGTGCTACTTTGAGGTGACAGAGAACACAAACCTCACCCTTCCAGAGTTCTGGAAGAACCACTTTAACATCGTGATATGCCTCAGAATTATTGATCAGGCCTGGCTGGGTGTTACAATGGGGACTTTGACCTCTGCATGGAAGAAGCTGTGGCCTGAGGCTATAGCCAAAATGACCTTCAAAGGATTCGAACCCGAAATGCCAGTGGAGGAGGAGATAGTGTCTCTGGGAAAATCCATGGGCCTGGGAGAGGACGAGAGAGACATGAATGAGCTCGTCGACGAGCACTCTCTGGAACTCACCAGGGAAGAGTTATAAGAGTTGCAGTCTCAGCAACATGCGGAGGTTCTCCAAGAAATTGGTTTCCAGAAGGAGCCAGAGCTGGAGGAGATCTCTACAGGTGAGATAAAGGAGATCTTAGGAATGTGGGAGAGGTGTCACACTTCCTGGAAAAGAAAGACCCTGAAAAAGTTGCTACTGGTCATGCATTGGAGCTGTTCAATGAAACTTGCCTCACCCATTTCAGAAACATTCTGAAAGGAAGGAAGAGGCAAAACTCCTTGGACACGTTTTTTTTTTTTTTTTTTTTTTTTAAATCGGCCAAAAATGCAAAGACCAGTAGCAATTAAGTTCAGTGAAGATTAGTTAAGTTACATTCAGTTTAGGGATAAAGTGTAGCATTAAGAGTGTAACAAGTAGGTAAATACAGTTTATAAAACCAGTTTATTCCTTTACATTCTCTTTTATTATGTTTTTATACAATATTTGTCATTTATAAATACATTTTTCTTATTCAAAAACACGTAACAAGAACAACTGGGGTGGCATTTTGGGGGCTGGAATGGATTAACGGCATTTTAATTGATTTCAATGGGGAAATTTGCTTTGAGATACGAGCAACTTGATATGTGAGCAAGGTTATGGAATGAATTAAACTCGTATCTCGAGGTACCACTGTATATTAAAAAACTCAACAAAGAAGAGATGTGAACTTTTGTCATGTAATAATAATGGAGAGCCAATACATTCTTGGTATCACAGGCATAGAATAATTGAAACATATTGAGTAATATCTGTTTATAGAATTTTACCAAAAGTTTTAAGAATTGTGAAGACATACTGATAGAAGGAGAGCTCATTAGACCTGGAATGGTGATCCAGTTTCCATGGGAGGGACATGAGTAACACTTTTATATAGTAAAGTGTACTGGTCATGAGGACCTAGATTCTGTGAGTCTTAATTGTTGAGAAAATTAAGTAGAATTAAAATTGTAAAAGCATTTTACAAATTATAACATGTTCTATGTAGAAGTTATTTTTCAAAAAAGATGAAGATCAATTATTCTTACTTGTAAATGAAGGGGAAACAACTTTAGAAACATTTTCATTTCATGTAACATTCAAATTTAAGATAAATTATCATAATGCCCTGAAGGTGGAGAAAATGTATGGTTTTGTATAAAATGTAAAATAGATAGCTCTTTTGTGTTACTTCTCTTAGATGGAAAAATTAAAAATCAAAGGAGTAGAATGCTGTCTGTAATCATCCTCTTTCCTCTCTGAACTATTTTTGTTTTACCCCTAGATCCTAGATGAAGCTATAACCATGTCAGGATATATTAGCCACTGAAATCTGAACAGAAGGGCAATTCCTAATCAAACTGGCACTAATTTCTCTCAGTAAAAATTATCATCATTCACAGCAAATTTGCTTTCAGTGAGTTATGCCAACTTGAGGTATGGTTCTCAGCATTTTCCTCTCCACCCATCAATACAACAGATAAAATCATTTTTAATAGTTATGTCTCTCTCCCTCGTATTTATTTCAACTCTCTTCCTCTTAAAAGTACCATAAATGTATCTGTTTTTCTTTATAATATTTCTTATTGCAATACATTTGGGTAAAATAGAAATTTTAAAATGCATATTGCAAATATTGTACTGATATTGAGAAATATGTTTGATTATCTATTGGATATTTTGCCTAATACTTTATATTCAAGAAGATACATGTGTGTGTCAAACTACATATTTATGTTTCCAACTGTTATACTACTTTATAGAAATTATACAGACTTTCAGGTGTCATCATAATATTTACATATAGTTCTCTTATTCTTCATCATTTACAGTTGCATTTTGCTGTGCCATCTGCTCAAAATATACATTTTGATAGGTTTATACTAGTGCTATCATTTAAATTCTTTGCCAAATTGCAAATATAGTTAAAATATTCCAGAAATATAAAAACACTAAGCAATGGTCTATGGTTCTGCAATCTTATACTCTTCTGCATTAATTACCTTTTGATATTCTTAGGTGAAGAGCCATATTATGCAAACTTGTGGCTAACAAATTTTTCATAATTATGGCTTTTATTATCTCAGTTTTGTAGTATGAACCACAGAAGAGTTTATCTGAAAATAACTGTCTTTACCATTAAAACATATTAGTTACAACATAAATAATGTTGGTGACAATATTGGAAAATTTCAGGTTTAATTAAGAATACTACAAAAATAGAACTGTCATAAAACTTGACATTTGGGCAGTTTAAATTACTGTGTGAGTTTTCCTATTTAAAAGGATCACATATACAAAGTGAGAAAATGAACATGTCATTTGTTGAAAACATATTTTTCAAGTGTGTACCCAAACTGAAGTGTAATATTCACTCACAATATGTTATAGTGACAAAATGTTTTTAACCATGGTTTCCACAGAGAAGAAACATGTTTATTCCTTATGTATTGCTGCTTTCTCTTTCCTTTTCCTTAGATATAATGAGAGTCTAAGCTTATCTAGATAAAACAGTTCTTCGGACCTATTTTGAAGAATTGTGCTTTCCATATATTACTTGTCTAGGTTCAATAATCTTGAGTCTTGGAAATAATCAAAACCAGAGGAGTAGGATATATTATAAGCCCAGTGGAATCACAGAAGCAAAACCTCAATTGCAGGGCAGAACTCTTCCTGAAAATAATGAGATCTTAATTGCTTTAATTAAAAAAGGAGTTGCTTTTTATTAAATATTGAAACCCCATTGTCAAAACCATTCTAGTACTCTTTGCATAACACTCAGAAATTCATAATGCCTAAGGATAATAAAAAATGTAACTTTCTCTGACTACTTGTAACTATAAATACTTGGTTTTCAGTGACAGTTTTAAATAATCAAATGGAGATATTATTTAGTTAGATGAATAATAAAAGGCCCAAATCAAGATTAAGAAAAAAAGATAAATTGTAATATGATTGTATATTTAACAAATATCAGAATTTATTTTGCTTTTATTTCTAACAACAATGCAATTTTAGCAAAAAAATAATATATATATATATATATATATATATACATATATATATATATATATATATATAGTATGGCTATTATCCCAAAAGCTCAGCATTCAATGGGAGCCATGCCAACAATTAAATGAATAACCAGCAGGATTCCCCAAACAAAGCCAATGAAGTGATAAAAAAGTCTCATCTGTGACATGGAATCTATGTCTTCATGATACAAAAGGGAATAAAATGTTGCATATGGATCCTGGTGATTGTCCTTAACTCTAAAATGTCTTGTATAATAATGAATCAGCATTGGAAAAATAGGTGTTAACTGTCCAAACAAGTAGGAATAGATTATTAAGGTGATTATATGTCTTCATCCAAATTTTGATGTAGGCATTGCTTTAGCTTAAAATATTCAGCTCCTTTATATTCTCTTTCATTGATAATTTATACCCCCTTCTTCGTCTTTGCTTTGCACAAGAAATAATTCCATTTTCAGGAGAAGAAGTAGCCACATTTCCCCAAAAATGACTACAAGGAATCCTTTTATTGTCATCAGAACAAGGCAGAACTTGCCCTGCTCTCCTTAACATTTATTAGTAACCCTTCTATATAAGAAGGCTTCCAGGCCTAGGGATGAGGAGGGACATATTTGAGTCTGGATAATCTGCTTTGAGGGGATTGAACTGTAAAAGCAAAAGTCTATAACCTCTCTGACCTCTATACTTTCAAACTCAGTTTTTGGCTCCCTACCACAAATGAAAGCCAAACTCATGAGACAGATACTGGTGAAAAAGGAACTAGGTTTATTCAAGTGCTGCATCTTGAAAAGATGGGAGCGTTTTCCCAGTCCTCAAAACCCATCTTAATATCTCAGTGCACATATTTTTATTAATAAGGAGAAAGAAAGCAAAACAAAGAGATCAGGGGGAAGGGACTCTGGACATGTAGGAGGTGTCCTTGCTGGTCTCAATATGGATTTTCAAGGTCAGAAATCTTTGAGTTGGCCATTTTGTTTGGATTCCTGTGTCTGGAGACCTTGAAGTTAGGCAGCTCTTAAGGTTCAAAAAAGAACTGAAATTGCTAATTATAGTAAAACCACTTAAAAAAGAAACTTTTAACATGTAAGCTAAAGTTTTGATAGGAAAAATTAGATTAGAATAACAAAATGGGTTAAACATTTATTAAGATTAATATGGGGATCCAAGATGGTGGTATAGGTAAACGCCTACACTGCTGCCTCGCACAACAATTTCAAAACTACAACTAAAAGACAAAACAGACATCATCCAGAACCACAGGAAAGCTGGCTGAGTGGAAATTCTACAACTAGAAGGAAAGAGAGGGGCTCACAGAGACCCAGAGGAGCTGCAAAAAGCGGAGGTATGGAGACGCGCACGCTGAGAGAGCAGGTGCTCGAGTACCTGGCTGGCTTTCTTTGGCGGGAGGGAAACGGAGACTCCCAACGGCATTGAACCCCTTATCCTACGACACTAAATCCCAGATCCAGCCGAAACTCATACGGGGGGAGTTTGGACTGTGAAAAGGGAGAAGTGCATGGAAATTTAGGGGAGTTGCAAAAGATAGGAGGTTTGGTCGCACACGCGCACGGCTCTGCAAGGAGGACAGATTGCTGATTGTGCCGCTGGCTTTCTCCACTGGGCGGGAGACAGACCCTCCCAACTGTGCCACTTCTGAGTCCACTGGGCCCCTGTTTCGGGCGAAACACTGGAGACCTAGACTTGTGTGGTCCTGGGGCACAGGGGAGCTGGAAAGGCAGCAGTCTAGGGGCACTACGGGGGCGCGCGCACACAAGGAGATCTCTAGTGATTACCCAGTCATGTGGAACTCGGGGTCCGTGGAGGGCGGGGCCGACTGGAAGGCAAGGCGGTCCTTTAAGACCTGAGACTCCACCCATCCCAAGCTCAACAGAGGCTTCTGTGGTTTTGCAAGTAAAAAAGTTTCCCCGACATAGTGAAAATGCCAAGACAAGGGAAGGGATCACAAACAAAAGCAATGGAGGAAAAAAAAACGACTGGATGTAGAGTTCAAAACCACGCTTATAAGGTTTTGCAAGAATATGCTAGAAAAGATGGATAAGTTTATCAAGTCCCAAGAAGAGATGCAAAAGGACCAACTAGAGATGCTAGAGATGATGCATAAATTTTGCGAGTCCCAAAAGGAGATGAAAAAGGACCAACTAGAGACACTGACTAAAATAAAAAATATTATACCGAGTTCTAACAGCAGACTAGAGAAAGGCAAGAATCAAGTCAAAAATTTGAAATATAAAGAAACAGAAAACACTCGACTGGAAAAGCAAGAAGAGAAAAGAATCCAAAAATGTGAAGATAATGTAAGGAGACTCTGGGACAGCTTCAAGCGTACCAACATCAGAATTGTGGGGGTGCCAGAAGAAGAGAGAGAGCAAGATACTGAAAACCCATTTAAAGAAATAATGACTGAAAACTTCCTACATCTGGTAAAAGAAATAGACTTACAAGTCCAGGAAGCACACAGAACCCCATATAAAAGGAATCCAAAGAGGACCACACCAAGACACATCATAATTAAAATACCAAGAGCAAAAGACAAAGAGAGAATATTAAAAGCAGCAAGAGAAACACAGTTTATTAACTACAAGGGAGCACCCATATGACTGTCAGCTGACTTCTCAACAGAAATGATGCAGGCCAGCCGGGAGTGGCAAGAAATATTCAATGTGATGAATAGCAAGAACTTACAACCAAGAATAATCTATCCAGCAAAGCTAACATTCATAATTGAAGGGCAGATAAAGAGCTTCACAGATAAGAAAAAGCTAATGGAGTTCATCAACTCCAAACCAGTATTATATGAAATGCTGAAGCGTACTCTTTTAGAAGAGGAAGAAGAAAAAGATAAAAGCCAAAAAATTATGAACAACAAATACATATCTATCAACAAGTGAATCTAAAAATTAAGTGAATTAAAAATTTGATCAACAGAATAAACTGGTGAATATAATAGAATCAGGAGCACAGAAAGGGAGTGGACTGATAATTCTCAGGAGGAAAGGGGTAAGGGGTGTACAGGAAGAGACTGGACAAAATCATACACCTATGGATGAGATCAATGGGAGGGAGCTAAGGGCAGCGGGAGGGGTGGGAGCTGGGTGGAGGGGTGCTATGGAGGGGAAAAAAGAGAAACAAATGTAATAATCTGAATAATAAAGATTTAATTAAAAAAGATTAATATGGGTAGCTTCATATAAGTATAGTGTATTCATTCTCTGTTATAAGAAGTTATGTTCCAAAAAATTCACTAAGCAAAATTAGAAAACCCTGTAAAAATAGGAGACTCTTGATCTCAGGCTGGATGCTTTTTAGGGTTGCAGTCTACAAAGTTACGCAAATTATGGCAGAGAGAAACATGGTGAAGAAATTCTTGAACAGACTTGATATATCTCCTTGGAATTTAGGGATGTGTGCAAATTTAGAGAATGGTTCATATTGCTTACCAGGAAGCTTCAAAGCTGAGAGAGTTTCAGGAAAAAAAAATTCCTCATTTGTTTTTAACTTGGTGTAGCATACCAAGAAAGAAAGAAAGCAAGAAAGCAAGAAAAAAAGCCTTACCCACAGCATATTTCTTTCTCTTTTTTAAATTCTTTATTGTTTAAAGTATTACATATGTCTCCTTTTTCCCCATTGACCCTCTTCCCAGCCACTCCCACAACCCAGCACATGCTCTCACCCCCCTACTGTCTGTGTCTATTGTTTATGCTTACATGCATGCATACAAGTCCTTTGGGTGATCTCTGAAATCCTCCACATGCTCCACCCTCCCCTGCCTTCCCTCTGAAGTTTGATGGTCTGTTCCATGCTTCTATGTCTCTGGATCTATTTTTACTTATCACTTTATTTGGCTCATTAGATTCCACATATGAGAGAGATCATTTGATACTTACCTTTTTCTAAATGGCTTATTTGGCTTAGCATATGCTCTCCATGTCCAATCTTGCTTTTACAAAGGCTGAGAGTTCTTTCTTTTTTACAGCAGCATAGTATTCCATTATGTAAATGTACCACTGTTTTTTAACACACTCATTTGCTGATGGAAACTTAGGTTATTTCTAAATCTTAGCTCCTGCAAATTGTGTTGCTATGAACATTGGGATGCATATGTTCTTTCTTATTGGCGTTTCTGATTTCTCGGGATACATTTCTAGAAGTGAGATTACTGGGTCAAATGGGAGTTTCATTTTTAATTTTTTGAGGAATCACTATACTGTTTTCACTGTAGGTGCACCAGTCTGCATTCCCACCAGTAGTGCATGGCACTTTCTTTATCTCCACATCCTCGCCAACACTTGTCATTTGTTAATTTGTTGATGATAGCCATTCTGACAGATGTGAGAGAGTACCTCATTATCATTTTGATTTGCATCTCTCAGATGATTAGTGACTTTGAGCATGTTTTCATAGATCTCCTGGCCTTCTTAAGTCTTTCAAAAAGTGTCTATTTAGGTCCTTGGCCCATTTTCTTTTTTTATTGCATTGTTTATCTTCATTAAGATTTATGAGTTTCCTATAAATTTTGGAGATTAAACTCTTATCGGATATAACATTGGCAGATATGTTCTCCCATGTAGTAGACTTTCTTGTTGTTTTGTTGATGGTTTATTTTGCTGTGCAGAGCTTTATATTTTGATATAATCCCATTTGTTTATTTTCTCTTTAGCTTCTATTGCCCTTGGAGTAGTATCAGTGCAGAAGTTCCTTCAGTATATGTCTAAGATTTTGCTGCCAGTAGATTTCTCTAGTATCTTTATGGTTTCCCATCTTATGTTTAAGTCCTGTATCCATTTGGAGTTTATTTTTTTATTTTTTTGAATGGTGTAAGTTGGTGGTCTAGTTCCATTTTTTTGCATGTATCTGTCCAATTCTCCCAACACTATTTTTGAAGAGACTATCTGGACTGCATTGTATGCTATTGCCTAATTTGTTCATAATTAATTGGGCATAATGGCTTGGGTTGATTTCTGGATTCTCTGTTTTGCTCCATTGATTTACTTGTCTGTTCTAGTGCAAGCACCAGGCAGTTCTGAGAACAGTGGCTTTGTAAAATAACTTGATATCTGGTATTGTGATACCTCTAACTCTGTTCTTCTTTCTCAGGATTGCTGCAGCTATTCAGGGTCTTTTTCTATTTCATATAAAATTTTAGAAAGTTTGTTCTAGATTTGTGAACTACACCAGTGGTATTTTAATTGATATTGCATTGAATATAGAATGGTTTGGGTAGTATGGACACCTTAATGATGTTGATAATACCAATCTATGAACACAGTATATTCTTTAACTTCTTTATAGCTTTCTCTCTTATTCAATGGTCTATAGCTTTTCAAATACAAGTCCTTTATATCCTTAGTTAAATTTATTCCTAAGTATCTTAATTTTTTGTTACAATAGTAAGTGGGATTATTTTTAAAATTCTCTTTCTGTGAGTTCATTAATTTTGGAGATTAAACCCTTATCATATATAACATTGGCAGTTATGTTCTCCCATTTCATGGTATAAAAATGCCATATATTTCTGCGTGTTAATTTTATATCCTGCTACATTGCTGAATTCATTTATTAAATTAAGTAATTTTAGATGCTGTCTATATGTTTTTCTATGTATAATATCATGTCATCTGTGAATAATGACAGTACTAATTCTTTTGCAATGTGGATAACTTTTCATTCTTCTTGTCTGATAGCAAGCCCTTACAATACTATGTCAAACAGGAGTGGTTAAAGTGGGTATCCTTACATTATTCCTTTTCTTTCAGACAATGGTTTTAGTATTTTCCCAATGTGTATGATGTTTTCCCATTGAGTATTATATTGCCTGTAGGTTTGTCATATAAGGCTTTTATTATGTTGAGGTTGAACCCTCTATTTCCCACATTGCTGAGAATTTTATCAAAAAGGGGTATTGGATTTTGTCAAATGCTATTTCTACATTAATTGATATAATCATGTGGTTTTTGCCTTTCATTTTTTTTATTTGATGTGTCAAGTTTATTGATTTGAGAATATTGTACCAACCTTAAATCTCCAAAATAAATCCCACTTGGTCATGGTATATGATCTTTTTAATGTACTGCTGTATTCAGTTTGATAATTGTTGAGGATTTCAGAATTTGTGTTCATCAGGGATATTGGCTAATAATTATTTTTCTTTGTAGTGTATTTATCTGGTTTTGGAATTAGGATAATGCTGGCTTTATAGAAATAGGTTGGAATTGTTCTTTCCTCTTGCGTTTTTTGGGATAGTCTGAGAAGGATCAGTATTATTTCTCCTTTAATGTTTGGCACAACTCTTCTGTGAAGCCTTGCAGACCAGGCTTTTGTTTGCTGGAAGTTTTTTATTTTTATTTTTTATTACTGCTTCAATTTCATTGGTAGTGATTAGACTATACAGATATTGTGATTCTCCCTGATTGAATTATGGAAGATTATATTTTTCTAGGAATATATCCATTTCATCTAGGTTGTTCAGTTTGTTAGAATAGAGTTGTTCTTAATATAATTTATACAATCCTTTGTATTTCTATGGGATCAATTGTTTCTTCATCTCTTTCATTTCTGATTTTTATTTGTTTTCTTTCTCTTTGTTTCTTGGTGAGCCTGGCTAGAGGTTCATCAATTTTGCTTATCCTTTCAAAGAATCAGCTCTTGATTCTATTGCTATTTTGTAGTTTTGTTTGTTTTTGTCTCTAAGTCATTTATTTCCACTCTGATCTTTATTATTTCCTTCCTTCTGCTTACTTAGACTTTTCCTGTTACTCTAGTTCTTTAAGTTGAAGGGTTAAACAATTTATTACCAATTTTTCTTTTTTCTTCTTTTTTTTATAGGCCTGTAGTACTATGAAGTTCCCTCTCAGGACTGCTTTCACTTTGTCCTATATTTTGGATTGTTGTGTTTTCATTGTCAATTATTTTGCAGAATTTTTAAATTTATTGTTTGGTCTCTTTGGTAACCCATTCATTATTTGATAGCATGCTAATTAGCCTACATGTATTTAGGTGTTTGTTTGTTTGTTTTGGTAGTTAATTTCTAATTTTGTGACTTGTGATTGGGAAGACTGATATGATTTCAATCTTTTTGAATTTGTAAAGATGTGGTCTATCTTTGAAAATGTCCCATGTGCTCTTGAAAAGAATGTATATTCTGTAACTTTGGGATAAAATATTCTGAAGATGTCAATTGTTCTCTATGATCTAGTGAGTCATATAATACTGCTGTTTCTATGCTAATTTTTGTTTAGAAGATTCACTAAGCGACATCATAAAATAGTCAAGTCCCTTACTATGATTGAATTGATGTCAATCTCTCCCTTGATATGTTCTAGAAGGGTTTTTTTTTTTTTAATGTATTTTGGGTACTCTTATATTGGGTGCATATATTTTACTGGAGTTGTAGCTTCTTGATGAATTGATCCCTTTAGTATTATAAAGTGGCCTTCCTTATCTCTTGCTATGGCCTTCACTTTGAAGACTATTTTGGCAGATATAAATATTGCTACTCCAGGTTTTTTATTTTTATTTTATTTGCTTGAAAATAAATTTTCCATCCCTTCACTATCAGTCTGTGTGAGTCGTTTGTTCAGAGATTGATCTCTTGTAGACAGCATATATATGGGTTATATTTTTTTATGATGTGGGAACCTCTTTCCACGTCCCGCGTGGTTCAGGGTTCCCGGGTCAGGGTTTGGGTTCTGAAGGAGGCCACACGCAAATGAAATGAGAGACTAGAAAACATTAATTTGGTGATATTGGGGGACCAGGTGGGAGCCTTCCTCTAGTGGAAAGGATTGCCACTTTCCTTTGGCCTTGCCATCCCTTTTATTTAGGTTTGGGATACACCCTTTGCCCTGAAGCAGGCAATTCCAGTAACAACTGGGTTATCTTATCAGTCAGGATTGACATGATTATTTGATGGGGAAGTTCATTGTCTTAATTAGATAGGGAATGGCTGGTTTTGACCTTTCAGAGTTTCAAGGTTGACCAGCCTTCTAGCCTCCTGTTTTTATCCATTTAGTGAGAACAATGTTTTGGTTTCCAACATTATATATTCAGCTTATGTCTTTTGACTATAGCATTTAATCCATTTAGAGTTGAGGTTATTATTGATAAGTATTTGTTTGTTGCCATTTTTATTTTTTGTGCCTGTGTTTCCTCTTCCCTTTATATATTTTCTTTTTACTGCAATCCCTTTAGTATTTCTTGTGTTTCTGGCTTAGTGATAATTAAGTCTCTTAGCCCCTTTTTTTTTTTCTGTGAAACTTCTGAATTTACTTTCAATTTTGGTAGAGTATTCTTGGATTCAGTCCCTTGCTTTGCATCACTGTGTATACTTAATTTCATTCCCTTTTGGCATGATATGTTTCTGTTGAGAAATCAGTTGATAATCTAATGGAAGATCCCTTGTAGTTATCTTTTGTTAAGCCCGGAATGCAAGCCACACTCACGGAGCACCAAGAAACGATCTCATGTAAAAACAAAGGGTTTATTCACCAGCATGCTGGGGCTCACAACATACTCTGAAAACAGAGCAGAGGCTGAGAGCCCCGAGCCTTTGTTACATGACCATTTTATGGACCGGGGGTCGGGGTAGGTGGAGAGCTGTTTGAATTACTGAGTTGGCCTATCCTGATAGGCCAGGTAGGGGCCGGGGTCTGCTTACGCAGGTACGGGATGTGGAGTCAGGAAGCAGTCTAATAGCAGGAAGAAGTGGTTTTGCCTTATTAGGTTATCTCCTGGCACATTCTTGTTGGATTACCTAATGGTGGGTTGGGTAACTGGCAAGTTTCTTTGTCTTGTTAGGGACGTAGTCACCTAAGATGGAGGAAACTGGAAAGGATTGCCCTTTCACGTAGTCACCTAAGATGGAGGAAGCTGGAAAGAATTCCCCTTTCACTTTCTGTCTCTCTCTTGCAGTCTTTAATATTCTTAATTTGTTGTTAAAGTTTCCAATTTAATAATGATGCATCTTTGGTTGTTTTTGAGGTCATTTTGATTGGGATTCCCTTTGCTTCTTGTGTTACTTTTTTCTTCCTAAAATCCAGAAGGTTTTTTTGTCATTATTTCTCCAAGCAGGTTTTCTATTCCTTGCTCAGATTCCTCTCTTTATAGTACCCCTATTATGCAGATGTTGTTTGTTTTTTTTGTTAAGCCCGGAACGCAAGCCGTACTCACGGAGCACCAAGAGACTATCTCATGTAAAAACAAAGGGTTTATTCACCAGCATGCTGGGGCTCACAACATACTCTGAAAACAGAGCAGAGGCTGAGAGCCCCGAGCCTTTGTTACATGACCGTTTTATACTGGGGGTCT